>OZ007574.1:49419006-49599006 GCA_963931925.1 Onchidella celtica
TGGAGTGGAGGAAACATAATTATTTTTTATGTAGAGGTGGTTTCACAACCGCCGGAGCAGTGGCACAGCGATTTTAGTGCTTGACATGGTGCGAGAGGTTCTAGGTTTGAATCTCGCGGTAAGCGGAGACAGAACTAATTTCTCTACGTGACCGGAGATGTTGCCTCTGATACAGACTGGGTGTAGGCCTACTGTAAAGGGATGCCAGATACCAAGTGCCAACGGATTCAACTATCTACATATAATATATATCGCGACCTAAGTTCTTGTCTGTTCCAATTCCTCTTTGCACAACTGAGAAATTCGATCTTAGACGTTTATACGGCTTTAGTGCTAAGATGAAGAGTTAGAATAAATTGGAACTGTGAAACACCTTGATAAGTGCCATAACGCATGTTAAATTCACGTCAAAGTGTGCATTTGTTATACCTATTGTACATACCTGTACTAAAAGATCTCCAGTTTTTCGGATAATGGAGGTAGTATAAACAAGAACTAAGGTCGCGATTTCATCCTTTTAGAATGACAAGGTTCTATCTCCACTTTTTGACTAAACTGAATAAAACACTACACACTACTTCTACGGGCCTTCTCCACTTTGTGTTAGTATCAAGCAGATTCGGTATGTAGTTTGCAAGTACATGTATTACTAAAACGAAACAAATTCTTTGCTCTAAAAGGAACTTCAGACCTCGATTTCTCAAAAATTGATGGACGGGATTTAGAACCTTGTTATTCTAAGGGGACAATTTGCAGATTTCAGGACCTCCGCTCTCTCTCTCTCTCTCTCTCTCTCTTCTAATAATCACTCGACCACTGCCGCCCCGTTGGAGAGCTGAAAGCGTCTTCCTCATCCAGAATACAAACTCCTATATTTTCGTCTTGGAAAATGTATTATTAAACACTGAAGGGCGAAGTTCTTTATAATAATAGATATCGTGGTTAAGTAGAAGAAAGCTAAAAATGATACATTTAACAACTTTTTTTTTTTCGCGCATGCTTAGACTCTGACACTTCAACTCCTTCGAGATGTCTCCCTCCAGTTATGATAGTCCTGGGTTAAAACATTATTGCAGGGAAGACAGTTTATTCTGATCTTTTATACACAACCATGCAGTTTGTTTTGGAGTCTAGATGGCGTTAGACAAGGTATGGAACCGTAAACCCGCCGGTTATAGATTAGGGGAAAACCCATAAAGTACATACTCGCTGAGGGGAAGAGCGGGGTTGGAGGAGGGGGGGGGGTCGCCTTATCGTGGGCACTCACCATTCTAATGGCCATGCGCACTTTACTAGAAACGATAAGATGAGACACTGTCTTCTTCGCACCACTAAAAAATTTGCGCCCTGATCGCGGGGGCGAGGCCCATTATATGTAGCCCATAGTATGAAAAGAATGCTTGATATAATGGTACATTTATTATGCACATTTGTGAGTGCTACAGTGACTAAAAAAAAAAAAGAAAAAATAGCCAGAGTTTTCTCACAGCGATTGGGATTATAATTCCACAATAAGTGGCGTCAATTAAGGCTTATGGCGATAGTTGAAGAGTTTACAAAATTCTATATTTTCCCTGTTTGACTTTATAAAATACTGCACTTTTCATGACTTCCGCGCCTTTACCCCAAGGTGGCAGTGCGAAATCTGTGCACGCTTAAAGCACTAGCTGTCTCATCTTGTCAATTCTAGAATCTTTGGTTGAGGCGAAGCGTATGAAAAGCATGGCGGGGGGGGGGGGGGGCGGGGGAGGACAAGAGCAAATTAAGACCAATTTCTTTCCCTCCGCTCATTGGGGCCTTTTTTATCTGTAGGTATGTTTTCAAAAAGGTAATAAATTGAAAACAAAACCATTGAAAAAGTCACAGAATATAAATACCTAGCCCAAGCAGCACATCTGGAACACAGCATAAAAACTGAAATAGACTCTAGAATAAGAGCAGCATGGAGCTGCTTTGGAAAAAACAGAGTATCCTTGGACAATGAACTGCCAATGTCCCTCAAGAGACAAGTTTTCAACCAGTACACATTATTCCAACGATTACCTTTGGTTGCCAAACTTGGTCGATTACAAAACAACTTACGAACAAATTAAGAACTACCCAGAGGGCAATGGAAAGAACAATGCTTAACTTCAGACTGCAAGGTAACATTCCCGACGCCGAAATACGCAAATAACAAAGCTAACGGACATAGTAAAATTCGTGTTACGACAAAAGTGGAATTGGGTCGGACATGTTAGAAGGATGAATGATAAGAGATAGCCAAAAATCTGCACCGAATGGCAACCAAGGACAGGAAAAAAGAACACCAGGACGACCAGGCAGAAGGTGGCAGGATGATATTAAAAAGAGAGAGGGGGGGGGGAAGGGGACAACATGGGGACAAGGTGGTCTAGAGGCAAGGTGCTCGCCTCTCATGCCAAGGGTCCCGGGTTCTAAACCCGGGCAGTGCAGGCATGTTGGAAAGTGGATTTTTCTCATATTTTCTCAAGTCCCTGGTCCTATTGGGGGGTAGGATCGAGTAGTTCTTGGAAATTGGATTTTTCTCATATTTTCAAGTCCCTGGTCCTATTGGGGGGTAGGATCGAGTACCTAGTCTTCTCGGATAAGGACGAAAAAATTCGGAGGGCCCGTGTGCACTTTGCGCACGTTAAAGATACCTTGGCAGTTGGAAATCGTAAAGAGCAGGCCGAAAGGCCGCTGCCCGGGCAAAATTGAAATTAATAGATTAAAATTTATCCATATCATCTCTCCCCCCCCCCCCCCCCCCGCCAGAACAAGAAATAATAAAACAAGTAAAGTGAGGTGTAAATGCCAAGGGCAGCGAACCTCCTAAAATAAAGACCTCAAATCGGGAAGGGGACAACATGGATGAAGAAGACATCAGACAGAAAGGAATGGAAGTCATTGTCGGAAGGCTACATTCTGTAGTGGATGGACAATGTCTAGGTGAAAGGTGAAATGTGAAAGGTGTCTTTGAATTAGTTCAACTTCCAACCTGGAAGGCTCACACCCAAGACAGGGTCTCTTAGGAGACAGCTCTTCGCCCATGGTGTCAAGACCTTCGAAGAAAAAAAGAGCCAACCGTATTCCAAGAAAAGAGAGATCAAAAGAACCAGAGTGCAGTACAGGCTCTGAGGAAGGATTTCCGGGATGCGGAAGACGCCGTGCCGCCACTCCCACACGAGGTCACACATTCCCCAAAATGACCTGTTTGCCCACTCGTCCGTCCGACTGACGGACGAATCCAAACACACACGCATTCCTTGTCTGCGGAATGAGGTTATCAGACCTGGCGTTTGGTGGCTTGTCAACCTGTCAACGAGTGAATGCTTTAAAAATATCCTGGGAGTTTGAGTTTGAGTTAGGAAAAAGCACGTCCACACGAACACGGTCATAATGTGCTTGGAAGGAGCAAGACGCTAGCCAGAACGGAACAGGATGACAGGGCAAAAGGAGACCCTATCAGAAGCCGCCACCAACATAAGCAAATGCCTTGAGAAATGGATTGGACTGCATAGATCTTCAACAAGGGCAAAAAGATGGAAATACCTTGGGGCAGTGATCTTCCGAAAAACAAAGATCTTCAACAACAGTTAGCTTGGATTCCACCCGTAGCGAGATTCGAACCTGGGAGTTCCCGCATCAAAGTCAAACGCTCTAACCACTGAATTATCATATCGGTCTCGTCTCGGTTTTAGGTTTTTATTTTAGGAGGTTTGCTGCTCTTGGCATTTACATGTCTTTTTTTTTGTGTGTGTGTGTTTTGTGTTAGGGTTCAGGTTGTTGTTGTTGTTGTTTTAATTTTGCCCGGGCAGCGGTTTTTGTTCAGCCTGCTCTTCTCGCTTGTCAACTGCCAAGCCATTTTTCACTTGCGCAATGTGCACAGGGGCCCTCCGAGTTTTTCTTCCTTATCCGAGAAGACTAGGTGCTCGATCCTACCTACCAAAGGATCAGGGATAGGAATTTTCCCCCAAAAACTCCAACATGCCTGCACTGACCGGGAATCGAACCCGGTACCTTCGGCATGAAAGGCGAGCACCTTGCCTCTAGACCCTTGACGGTCTCGTTTCCTATTCACCATTCTTTCTAATAACCCCTGCCCTTCCCCTCCCCCCTCACACACACACACACACACTTTACTCACAATGTTTGCCAACCACCAGCTGCATCATCAGATTACAACAGTGACGCATTTTTCCAGCCACGCCAGAAACTTACTGTGGTCGTGCGTATAATGATATTTTTCCCGTACACTCCCCGTTGGAACGCCCGACGTGCGTGCATTTGAGTAGTAGCGAGGGACAACAGGACTTGGCAGGCAGCTCAGCTCACTGCATACAAAACACCTCTCACAGTGCCACCTCTAGTCTGTGACGTTGTTCAGTTGGAATTTTCTACAACTTGACACCGCGTCTCGCGCCCTCTCAAGTACTGTCAAATAAATCACTCGTGAGTTTTTCATTTCATCTTTTTCTTTGATTCCTAGTTTTTGTTCAACTTTTTAATTGCTATATTAATTTTAATTTCTCGCTGTTTCTTTTCGTTTCTTAGTTAACTTTTTGAATCTTTAAATTGTTAATTTTTTAAACCAATATTCGTGGATTTATACATTTCTTAAAATAAGAAAATAAAAAGTTTTGAATTATCGAATAATTTACATTATTACTATTATTATTTGCTTGTTTTTGTTGATATGAAATACGTGTTGATGTCAACGATGGGAAAAAAAAAAAAAAAAGACTCCAAACTCTTGAGAACAAACAGGGCCGTGGTGGGTAGGACAGGGGACTTCTTACATCTATCTTTTACGAAAATGACAAAAAAAAAGAGGTATAAACTGAGTCAACTGAATGATTTGTGCTTTAAATAAGGTATTAAACTGATTGTATTTCCTTCTCTTGCGTACGCGCCAGTGTTCTTGCCATTACAACGTCTGAATATAAAAAACAAAAAACAAAAAAAATAATAAAAAAGTAAGAAAATAAAAATTTCTCTTTTTCTTGTCGTTCTCTCTCTCTCTCTCTCTCTCTCTCTCTCTCTCTCTCTCTCTCTCTCTCTCTCTCTCTCTCTCTCTCTCTCTCTCTCTCTCTCTCTCTCTGTAACCCTCTCGTGTGCAGACGAAAATGCCCAGTTACCAAACCTCTAAAATAACAGTATATTGAATTGATTTTAAAATGTCAGATTATTACAAAGATGTAAATGCTGAACTAAAAAAAAAATGAGTTGTTAATAAAATAGGAAGAGTAAGTGTATCAAAAATAGAGCATTTTTTGGCTCCAGGTGATCTATATTTCTAATATGGTACACTGGACACTACAAGGTTAATCCTTCCCCCCAACCCCGTTTGTTTATTTCTCCCTGTACATGTATGCGATATGTTAATAATAGCCGCTGCCGAAATGTCTACTCATTTTCACGCTGGACTGTTCATAACATTTTGCTAACAGAGAGTTTTGGAAGCCAGAGAGTGACTTATCAGGTTGTCATCAGTGACAGTTCAAGCCGACAGTGACTGTCAGTGACATCACGACATAATGACAGTGCAGTGCTCGCAGATTAAGAGCCCGGGTTATCTTTGTCTCGGCTCGCGGTAAATGTCAGTGCAAAATGTCAACTGCAAACTGCAGTTCACACATATCGCAGGGGATGAGTTATCACGACAATTTGTACAATCGTAACACATGTTCAATGAACCTGGTATGTCCAGTAAGTCGCGTATTGGAGGATTCCGTAGTCTCAGAGAAAAGCAGTGTGGGCTTCTCCTGGACAACTGGCGCAGATCATTGGTGACATTTTTAACGTAAGGCAGTTTGCGGCTTAGCGAATGTTTCCGAATACGGACCGTAGCGTTGTTACAAAGGAAGAAGAGGAACGATGAAGGAGAAGGGAAGGGGGTGGGAGATATGGGGGAGGGGCCGAGAAGATGGGGAAAACAGGGGATAAGCGAAGGGGAGGGTGGGGTAAAGGTTCATCCCAAGCATCCCCGGGTACTGCTGTTGGTATGGCGATAGATGATCACGTAGGGGTCCATATCCCACGTATCCCGAATGTTACGCTGGAATACGAACTTTTTTTGTGTGTGATTCAGTGAGGAAAAGAATGAGGAAATTAATGCACTGAGCACGAGAGACAGATAATTCAGATATTTTCGGAGCAAATAAAGCCTAATCCACCACAACTTGTTCACAGTAGATGTAGTATAACGATCATTCTTCACTATGTCTGAATGATTTCAAAGAACCTAAAATTTGCTTGTGGCCTTTTAGGAAAAAAGTTCTTCCTGTTCTCGGTATTATAATTATTCTGGTATGTGAGCGGACTTGGGCCGGCCGCGTGATTTTTTTTTTCATCCCTACGAGCTTTAGCAAATTCAGGAGCAGGGCAGCAACACACCCCCAAACACATGACAGCTCCAACATATCCCAGGGATTTTGGGTGACGTTCAGAGTCATATCAGGGCATAGTCCAGAGATTGCAGCACCCATGGCAGTGTTCGATGTCACGAGTGGAGTGAGCGGGATTCAAGGATTACGGGGGCATGGAAGTGTAGGATTGACTCACGGGATAGTGAGGCTGCTCACCTATATTGACTTCTGTTAGTTAACGTTAAAGCGTGCATGTTGTGAGTGAAGTTGAGGCGTAGTAGAGGCAAAATCTGAATAGTCAGATCACTGCAAGTTAAGAGGTCCCATGGGACAGACGTGAGATCAGAGCAGTCGGGAGATTGTTGTGTGTTTTCCAGTGATGACTGGTAGGTTGAGCTATGATTTATAATGATGATGATTGATGTACTATATTCTCCTATGACCATGATGTAAATAAGTTATATGTGAGGACTGTGAAAGTCATTGATTACGGTGTATAGAGATGTGCGCAATGAGCGATAGATGTAAGTTAGGATCAGGGATTCGTAGCGAGTCTGAGTACGGTGTAACACGGTGGAGGTGTGTTACCGTAAGATGTGTGGTGAGTGAAATGTGGACTATTGTCAGTACGCTTGATGGTTCGTAATGAGTGGTGAAGTGGATAGTAATTGTGTGGTGTATTACAGATGTAATGTTATTCTTATAGGTGCCGGGGTCGGGCAGAGACGCCACCCGCGGTAAGCGAACTAGCACAGGGGATAGGCCAGCATAGGGCCGAAGGCTACGCATAGCCCAGTGGAGTGAAGCTGTCGAGCAGGACAGGAGGGGCGCATGAGTCGTGGCAGTCTGGCCACAGACAGGGATGTGTATATAATTGTTAATGTGCTCTTAAGATGTACTACATGTGATAGTGATATACGACTGTGCTATTGTGATATTAATGTGAATTGAACTATTAACGTGCTATTGCCATGTTGAGGAGCTCTGGGAATGCTCAGGTGTTATTGCCATAGGAATGTGTTATTAAGACATTGAGTGGAGAGGCTGAAGCCGACGTGTATTTAAAAGTAACTACCGGGTTGTGGACCCGAGGAAGAGTGCTTGAGGGAAAGAAGGCCGTTGGACGGCAGTTGATTAGAATAATATAATGTATGTAATTGCACTGTTATCTTTATCTTTATGTTTAATAAATGTGTGAGTCTGATGGGTTGTTCTGTTAAGTGTTATACGTGTTCGTTCGTGATTGTTGTCCTGTTATAATTATTACATCTCCCAGTCTTGGATTTGTGACATTCGATAGGACGAGAAATCCGCCGATGACCTGTGTTTGGGGGTGTGTTGCTGCCCCGCTCCTGAATTTGCTAAAGCTCGTACGGAAAAAAGTCACGCGGGCCGGCCTAACAGTGAAAGAGACAGACTCAAAACCTTAGAAATTAAAAAAACATTTTTTCTTCGAATCTCTAAAATATTATAAGAAAGGAAAACAGGATAATATTTTAGACTAACAATACTGACATTTGCAAGCGATGGAGATGAGGAGAGGTTCTGAGCATGTTTGGAGAAATTCTCAAATTTCCATCCCGATGTGAAATAGAGTTGTTTCCAAATGTGTTTAATGTAAACATTTATGGGAAACTCAAGCTGCACCATTGAAGAGGGTGAAAAAATAATATGGACCAAGACTTCATTCCCCCGGCCTCTCTTTAGACAGTGCTAGAAATAATATTCAGGTAGATCTCTCAATATTTTTACTTGCAGGCCCGTAAATGTCTTTCATTGTAATCATCATTGTGAATCTGATCTGGAACAGCAAGTCTATTACTGAACTTGATTTTGCAAAATAAGCCCAATTTTTTTTTTAAAAGGGATTTAAAATCTGAATCTTGAAACTTCCTTTGAATCAACCAGCCAGGCAGGCTTGTTCTGTCTCACAAGTGCGCGACATCCAGTTTCACGGCACAGTTCATAAACGGGGAGGGGTACTGGAGAGGGTACATACGTTTTTGCAAATTATGATAATGGATCAAAAGGTATTTCTGTTGTTGTTGTTGTTGTTGTTGTTTTTGCTACAAAAATGTTGCAGAATTGTATAAAAATTGAATACAAAGGTTGTGTATTTAATGGAACCCCAAAGTCAAATAGTCCATGCCAATTGCCGCTTAACCATTTGAATACTGACGCCTTGAAAGCTAGATTTTCCCCAAGTCCAGTTTATATCCAGATATTTCAGTTATTTTCAATCATAAATATGACTCTTAATCAGGCTATTGATCTATATTTAAAAGCCAGTAGTGGAGGAACAAAACCTGTAATTGATGCAGCAGCAGTAAAAAGTTAACAGCAATGTTGTTTCAGCACTGAAAGGGTTAAAGGTCTAAAAGGTGGAGGCATCATAGTAATTATTCTAATGACCGCGCGCTCGTATAAGAAGAGTTGAGGTGGTTGAAGCCGTGCAGCCTTACGTATGAAAAACGTACGGAAGGTTTGGGATGAGGGTTAAATGTCGCCAAAATGGACAGTGTGTATTTTATGGATAGCCCCAAAAGGAGAAGGAGAATGGAAGGGAGCGGGGGGGGGGGGGAAGAAAGAGTGTGAGAGAGAGAGAAAAAAAAACCCACACACGCACAGGGGGAGAGGGGAGATAGAAAGAGGGAAAGAGTGAGAAAGGGGGAAAGAGTGGAGGGGAGAGAAAGAAAGAGAGACACACACAAAGAAAGGGAGAGAAAGAGACAGACAGACAGACAGACAGACAGACAGAAAGGCTTTTCCTGTGGACATAAAATCCCAAATTCCAGTGTCTGAGAGTTTACTGAAGTTTTGAGGTCTTTGTTTTAGGAAGAGGATCCCGGCTCTTAGCATTTACACCTCGCTTTTCTTGTTTTTAGTTTAGTTGTCTGTTCTCGTGTTTCTCCTGTTCTTGCTTGTCTCTTGCTTTTCTTCTGCCAGATCTTCCGCTTCCTCTTCTTCTCCTTCTCCTGCATCTTTTTCCTCCTTTTCTTCAGTTTTAATCTTGTTCTGCTCCTGCTGCTTCCTTTTTTTTTTTACTATTCTTCTGCTTAGCTCTTCTTCTGTGGGTTTTACCGACACTGTGCAAAGTTGCAATCAACGTTCTTCTATACCACTGGTTCTCAGCGTGTGCGATATCACTTCCGAGGGGTTGGCTTTGAGGGGACAGGGAGGGAGGGAGGGGGGGGGTGGAAGACAATATAAGGGGCGATTGGGGGAGGGGGCAGCGGAAACAAGAATGTAGTACAATTTGGGGGCAACTACGACTTGTTCAACAGCACGCGCAGATGGGGTTCATGAACAAAAACGCTGCACTTTGATAAAGAATGGTTCTGTTTTCTAATGAATAATTAATCAAGACGTCTGTTGTCACTAATGAGGCTTTGAAAAAACAATTTGTGTGTAGTCTGTCTCATAGTGAAATGTATTTGTTAGGTCTGAGTAGATATATACATATATATATAATTACATTATTCTGGCAAATAAATTATATATATATATATATATGTCAGGCCAGAGTTTTCTGCTATTGTATGACAGTACACAATACAGCCTGCTACTGTCACCCCCACTGTCTTGTGGGTCATCTCGGTAGAGAGGAAGACTAGGGGAAGGTAACCCTGAATACAAATACCACACTGCCTTGTGTGTTGCTATGATAGCAAAGGCTATGGGAGTAAACCCAGACAGAAAATCAGGAGTGGAGACCCGAAGGTGGTTGTCAGGGAGAACTGCATCAAACTGGCTTCCAGCATCTCCTGCAGCCGGACTAGTTCCAAATGTATTGACCTGGTCTCTCCCTTGGGTTTAACTAGAATGGCAGAGAGAGGGGTGGTGCCTCTGGGCAAAGCACCATCTCTTAAAAATAGCCCAGGCAAGGCAGCAAAACGAGGAGGCGTTTGCTCGGGCTTGGCAAGCGTCTGTCTCTCCTCTATAAGCCCACCCATTTCCGATTTGGAGAGGACACTCCAGCCATCCGTTACGGATGGGCACAACACGGGAGGTGGCAGTTACCGGTGATAAGCTCAATCCATTTGGCGTACGGATGAGCGCCAGGGGTCCCCTCTGTCGGTGGGAGCGGCTTTTCAGCTGCATTGATCAACTACCGCCCGCCGTAACCTGGGCAGCCCCCAGGCAGTTGGGTGTTGTTCCGCCACGTCAGCCTGCTTCATAAGGTGGTTGGAGCTAGACCAAAAGTCAAAAAGCTGACGTAAAGTGTGCACCTGGCAAAAACAGAAAAATACTAAAACTTGGTACCTGGAACGTCAGAACAATGCGCCCAGGCTTGCAACAGCAAGATCTCACTAATATTGACTCCATCAGGAAATCCCAAATTATTGATCGAGAACTTCAGCTACTAAACATCGACATCGCTGCCCTTCAAGAAACTCGACTTCCCGACTCCGGGTCAGTCAAAGAAGAAAACTACACCTTCTTCTGGCAGGGCCTTAGCAGCGAACAGCCGAGAATCCACGGCGTGGGCTTCGCCGTAAAAAACTCCCTTATCAATTCGATCGCAACTCCAATTGGAGTGTCAGAACGCATCATGACACTCAGACTGAACACCCGGTCTGGTTTTACCAACATTATCTGTGTCTATGCCCCAACACTTACCTCCTCTGACGAAACCAAAGACATTTTCTACGAGGCATTGCAGAGGACTCTCCACAACATCCCTCTCACCGAAGGCCTGCTAATTCTGGGTGACTTTAACGCTCGAGTGGGAGCAGATCACTCCGCATGGCCAAAGTGCATTGGGCACTTCGGCATTGGCAACATCAACGAAAACGGGCAGCGCCTTCTGGAGCTATGCTCCGTAAACTCATTATGTGTTACAAACACGTACTTTGACCTTAAGAGATGCCAAAGAACATCATGGCGCCATCCCAGGTCTGGCCATTGGCATCAATTAGATCTTATTCTCTCAAGGAGGAAGAGTTTGGGCTGTATAAAAATAACTCGTTCCCTCCACAGTGCTGACTGTGACACCGACCATGCACTGGTAGTCAGCAAAATCAAAATTTCGGCCAAGAAAATATACAGATCAAAAGCCCCTTCAATCCCTAAGATCAATGTAACAGCAATCAGAGATGAATCAAATAGAAAGTCATTTGAAAAGTTATTTGCTGAAAGCATGGATAATGTCACCCAATGTGACTCGGTAGATGAAACATGGAACACTCTCAGTTCAAAAATTCATGACTGTGCCATCAAGTCCTTTGGACAGCATAAAGTTTCAAACAACGACTGGGTAGCCCAGAACAGCGAAATTCTCCTACCTCTCATTGAGCAAAAGAAATCTGCTTTCAATGAGTATAACAAAAATTGCAATCAGAGTACAAAAACTTGTTTGAAAAATGCAAAAGCTAAACTTCAGCTGGAGGTAAGACGTTGCGCCAACAAATACTGGACAGACTTGTGTAACAGCATACAAGAGGCTCAGACTCAGGGAGATATGAAAACCGCCTTTAGTCAGATGAAAGTAGCTCTTGGGCCAATCATCACCAAAAGCGCCCCACTTAAGTCTGTAAATGGTGAACCCATCACAGATAAAAATGAACAACTGAATAGGTGGGTAGAGCATTACTCTCTGTTGTATTCAACTGAGAAAAATATTCCACCAGATTTTGAGGAACACCTCCAAAAACTGCCGATAATGGCCGAACTTGACGCTGAACCTTCCTTAGTCGAGCTTTCCAATGCAATCGACCACCTGTCTGCTGGAAAAGCCACAGGAAGTGACAACATTCCTGCAGAGGTATTAAAAGACCTAAAAGGCCCATTATTACCACACCTGTATAATCTGTTACTGCAGTGTAGGAAAGAAGGCGTGATACCACATGATATGAGAGACGCCAAAATTGTCACACTTTACAAGAACAAAGGAGACAAAGGCGACTGCAACAACTATCGAGGCATATCCCTCCTCAGCATTACTGGAAAGGCTTTTGCTCGCGTCATCCTCTGCCGCCTTCAACAACTGGCGGAAAAAGTCTTACCAGAAACACAATGTGGCTTTCGAAGCAAACGATCAACTATTGACATGATATTTGCACTTCGGCAAATCCAAGAAAAATGTAAAGAACAAAACAGGCCGCTTATAACATGCTTTGTGGACCTAACAAAGGCTTTCGACACCGTAAGCCGATCTGGCCTGTATGCAGTCCTTAAATCCATAGGCTGTCCACCAACATTGCTAAAACTTATTGCATCCTTCCACACTGACATGAGGGCATGTGTCAACTTTGAGGGCTGCACATCCAATTCATTTGCTGTAAACAGCGGTGTGAAGCAGGGATGTGTTCTTGCTCCTACCTTATTTGGTATATATTTTGCAGCCCTACTCAAGAATGCCTTTGGTCAATGTTCAGGTGGAGTACTTATTAACACCAGAGTGGACGGCTCCATTTTTAATGTTGCCAGACTAAAAGCAAAATCTCGTACAGAGCATATTATGTTACAAGAGCTCCTCTTCGCAGATGATGCTGCAATCGTGGCCCACGATGAAACCACGCTCCAGGCTCTCATCAATAGCCTTGCCAAAGCCTGTGACAAATTCATGCTAAAGATCAGTGTCTCAAAAACTGTAGTTTTGACACAAGGCTTGAGAAACCCCAACCCAATCATGCTGAATGGCTCTCCTCTGGAGCAAGTGGGAAAATTCTGCTACCTAGGCTCAACCATCAGTGGTAGCACAGACATAACAACTGAAATAAATGCCAGAATAGGAAAGGCGGCCACAGCTTTTGGCAAACTCTCAAAAAGGGTGTGGAACAATAGCAAGCTGACCATCAAAACAAAGGTACTCGTGTACCAAACTTGCGTCCTAAGCACCCTGCTGTATGGCTCAGAGACATGGACCGCCTACTCCAAACATGAAAGATCCCTCAACTCCTTCCACCTGCGCTGCCTACGCAAAATTCTCAAGATCAAGTGGCAAGACAGGATCTCAAATATCGAAGTTCTGAGCCGAGCCAACATTCCATCAACTCAGGCTCTCCTAGGCAAAAAAAGACTGCGGTGGCTTGGACATCTCCACCGTATGGAAAATGATCGCATCCCCAGACAAATTCTCTACGGGGAACTTGCTACTGGCAACCGACCCAGAGGTAGGCCACATCTGCGATTCAAAGACACTTGCAAGGTCACGATGAAAGCATTCAACATCGACCCCAATGAATGGGAGAACCTTGCAAATGATCGAAGCAGATGGAGACAAAAATTGCGCAGTGGCACGCTCGCAATAGACTTCAAGGCAAAAGAAACATACCTGACAAAACGACAGAGGCGGAATGAAAACACTCGCCAAAGTGAACCCAAAAGACTGACCTGCAATCACTGCCATCGCACTCTCGGGTCAAACATTGGTAGAATAAGCCACGAGAGAAGCTGTCAGTCAAAGTGAAAGTGAATATTCTAGCTGCTAAGACCGTCTGTAAAGACGCTAAAGGCCATATATATATATATATATAATTTATTTGGGTGGGGGTGGAGTGGGTACGATGACAGAAAATTTGGAGTCTAAGGGGTCGATTGTCTGAAAAGGTTTGAGAACCACTGTTCTATACGGAGACTATTTACAGTATCAAGCACAACTATCGGAACCCACGGACACTTGTTGACAAATGCCAGATGGTTCTTTTTGGTGTTCGCGCTGACGAAGCGAGTTTTTAACCATGATTATTAATCATGTGGAATGCCATGCAAATTGGGGGGGGGGGGGGGTTCGTAACTCGTTAACCCCACAGTTGGAGTGCAATTTCCCCCCCCCCCCCCCCCTACAGCGTCAGGAGTTCTGGCAAAGAACCAGACAGACATTATCATGACTTGATTATCACCATGCTGAAATAAATATTATGACTTTTCATAATTTACAAAGGAGATTCCGTGTTGGAGATTAAAAACTGGGTGCTAGATTGAAAATTCCTATGTCGTAGAACGTAATGTTACGTTAATGACTCCCTTCACATTTTTTGTGTGTGTGTAATTTGTAATTTTTGTAACATTTTTGGGATCATTTTTATCGTTATAAATTATAACGCAATGATAAGAATTGGTTATTTCCTGTGCTGTAAATTATTATTTTTTTGTATTTTATTTTTATGCTTCGTAAGTGTAGTTTGTTGTTGGTGGTGGTGATGGCGTTTTTTGTTGTTGTTGTTTTTATTGTCGGCACTCGTTGAGTCTGTATGTGCGCGGTGCTTTTTCTGGAAAGGTCGATCCGAGTGGGCCCAGGTCATGAGGAGGAAATTATTTATAATTGAAATCATCAACCGTCGGTCCTTGGGATTTGCCGTTGGAGGGGAGGAAGGGGTAAAAATACGGACGGGGAGAAGGGGGATGGAAGGGAGAGGTGGGGGAAAGAGAGAGTGAGAGAGAAACACACAGCGAGAGGGAAAGACAGGAGGGTAGAAAGTGGGAGCGAGAGAGAGAGAGAGAGAGATGAAGAGAGGGGAGAGATATGGAAAAAGAGAGAGAAAGAGTAAGTGAGAGAGAGAAAGAGTAAGTGAGAGAGAGAAGGAATGAGAGAAAGAGTGAGTGAGAGAGAGAAAGAGTGAAAGTGAGAGACAGAGAGGGTGAGTGAGAGAGAGAAAGAGAGAGAGAGAGAGAGACTTTACCTGCTTATGTACGTGAAAGAGAATGTCAGAGGAACCCATAAGGTTTAAGGAACCAAACGGTTGAGATGGAATTTGGGTGGGGATATTGGCAGGGAGGGGCGGGGGATTAAATACCGTGAGTGCAGGAGGAAGAAAATTGCCCCACCCCACCCCGACCCCCACTGAAAAATAGTAGCTGCCATAGGGACGTGCGTGGGGGAAGTGTACACCGCGCGTACATCGCTTCCGGAGTCAGGGAAAGCGCTGTAGGTTTGAACTGGCCAATGAACACGAAGATGGCTGGTTAGTATAAAAAGAACACTTCATTTCAGGCGTGGACTCGAGTGAGTGCAAGATCTGAGGGTAGGAATTCAGTTGTGTGTTGGATCAGGCCATGTTGAAGATCATGAAGGAAAATGTGGAAGACCTGCTCACCCCTAACCTTTGGCTGGCTCTGCCATCGGAGATGATTGGTGCTCTGGGTAAGTACATGTACATGCGTGCATGTTTACAAGTGCTCAGTGTGTATACACTGGAAATTTTTTTTTTTCTTACTTTAGGCCTATTTCATTTTATTTCATTTTTTAAATAAAAGAACTATTATTTATTTTTCTCTCACTCGTTCTTTCTTTCTCTCTCTCTTTTTTCTGGTTCTCTCTTTCTCTTTCTTTCTTTCTCCCCCTCTCTCACTCTCCCTCGCTTTCTTTCTCCCTCCCCCCCCCCCCAAATCTGTTTGTGTGTTTCTCTCTCTCTTTTTTCTCTCTTCCTCTCTTCATCTCTTTTTCATATATTATTGGCCTATATTAATTAAAGTATGGAGTGTTTGCTTATTTTCAAATAAAAGGCCATTCATTTTGTACGCACACTCTGATAGACCGGGATGGGATGACCCCAGTGTATGAAAAATGCATACACGGAGGGGGGGGGGGGAGATTTGTTTTCACAACAATCCGATGCGTTGGTTTGGGGTCAAGTTGCGGCCAAGCTTATGAAAAGCGGGAGGTGGGAGAATCGAGATTCACGTGCGCGTACTTTGTGGATGGTCCCTTGCCCACGGAACATTGTAATCCTTAATGTGCAGCGATTACACGTGTATCACATACCGCCATTGCCATTTTGTACATAGGAAAACATCAACTTGCTTTATAAACAGTTCCCCTGATCAATGTAATGGTCTACCAAAAGCAACAACTACATTAATTTTAACATAATTTTCTTAAAAAGCGTCAGAAAAACTGTGGGGTCGCAACAGGTCTTCAAGCAAAGTCATAATATGGCAAAAAGAAAATGTTGTATGTAGCAAAGCCTCCCTTAAGAAATAATACAGAAACGATACAATTAACGGTAAGGAAAACGAAAGACGAAATCAGCTTTCGGTCATAGAACACTTGTATTCATCATGGCTCATTACTGCTTAATTAGAGGCTTCAGTTATCACTACCCATGATAACTATGAGTGTTAAAACTTGCAGTGCTGAGAAGCCCAATAGGGTAGATAGAGAATTTTTGGCAGCAAGGCTTGAAACAATGTCAAAATATGGCAAAAAGAAAAAGTTATAATTATGTAGCAAAGCCTTGCATTTCTAAAGGACATCAATCGATCACAAGCTTGATTTGATTTTCCTTTTCCTAGCGTTTTATCGTCTCGTTTCTATATTGTTTCTTACGCGATGCATTGCTCCATGAAAGTTTTTCTTTTTGCCATATTTCAATTAGTCTAGATAGATTCTAAATTTGTCTACGAAAATTGTATTTGTCTGTTGGTACCTTTGAGAGAAAAGTAGATGGATTGATTAATTATCGGGAGGTGGACTCGCGCCACCCGTTGACTCATCCTCCCCCCCCTCCCTTACCCCCCCCCCCCCGGCCGCAAATACGACCAAAGTATTATACTGGGCTCAAGAACTTTCGCAAATTTGCCGACCTCTGTGGTTTCATCGTTCCGCATGCTGGGGACACGGTGGTCCAGAGGCAAGGGGCTCGCCTCTCATGCCGAAGGTACCGGGTTCGAATCCCGGTCGGTGCAGTCATGTTGGAACTTTGGAAATTTTCTCATATTTTCCGGTGCCTGATCCAATGGTAGGTAGGATTGAGCACCTAGTCTTCTCAGATAAGAACGAACAAATCGGGGGGCCCGTGTGCACGTTGCGCACGTTAAAGATACCTTGGCAGTTGGAAATCCAGAAGAACGGGCCGAACTAGGCCGTTGCCCTGGGAAAATTAAATAAAATTCCCCCCCCCCCCAAAAAAAATATCCCGCCGACCAGCGCTGCACTGTGGAGATGACGTGTCTACTCCAGTTGTAACTAGAGTGCAGTGAAACAAAGGCAAAGTTTCGCAATGGGATTAAAGAAGTATACAAAATCCTAAAAATGCTGGCTCTGCATCTCTGCACGAGCAAATTGTTAATGTACATACTAATTATACATGCACTTAACATTTACATAATTACAGTTTTATATGTAAATGTGTCCAGACCCATTCTGATGTGAGCTCAAATGGAATTTTGTGGTCTTCGTAATTGTCCACGTGTAGCCCTGCAATCTTGTAAATAAACAACATTCAAGACTACAAAAACAGTTAGCAGAGCGGATGGGGAATTTCATTGGTGGAATAAAGTAGCTTTTGTCAGATACGACAGTTTTAATTTGGAACTCTTAGTTAGCCTAGAGCGATGTATGAATAAAAAAAAAAGAGTAAATGAAATAAAATAAAACAAGTAGTAAGCGACTGAAATAAGAGATGCAGGGAAAGCAAAAGAACACAAGACCAGTCTTGAGATATAATTAATCATAATACCAGTAATAGTTTTAGGATATGGACTATTATGTCCCACGTACCTATGTCCTACGTAAGGCCAATGTCCGATATACCACCGATACCTGATATGGATATATCCAAGTATCGCGACACAATGTACGTGATGATCAAGGTATTAACCCATCACTACTTGTCAGCTGATGTCACCTAGCCATATCAAGAGTTTGTATTTTTTTGTATTTTGTACTTTGTATACTTTTGTAATCCCATTTGGGAAATTTGCTTTAGTGCCATTGCAGCCCAGTTACAACTGGAGCAGTCACGTCTTCGTGACAGTGCAGCGCCGGTCGGCGGTTTTTTTGTTGTTTTGTTTTTGGAGGGGGGGGGTGGTGAGAGTGGTACGGAAAGATTTTATTTAATTTTGCCCAGGCAGCGGCCTGTTCGGCCTGCTCTTTTCGATTTCCAAATGCCAAGGTATCTTTAACGTGCACACGGGCCCTCCGAATTTTTCGTTCTTATCCGAGAAGACTAGGTGCTCGATCCTACCTCCCATAGGATCAGGGACAAGAAAATATGAGAAAAAGTCCCAAACTCCAACATGCCTACACCAACCAGGATTCGAACCCGATATCTTCGGCATGACTGGCGAGCACCTTGCCTCTAGACCACCCGGTAGTCCCCAGACCTCAGTAATTTAGTGGTCAGGGCGCTTGATCCAGACATAAGACGCCCCAGATTCGAATCTTGCTAGAGGGCAGAGTGCATCATAAATAACTACTCTCTTGCAATGTTTTTAGAGCACTCAAACGACGGCGGCCTAAATGGTACCAAGCTGCGCCTCTGATAGTATGTGCTGAAAAGAAAGTACTTTCTCTAATTGGAAACACATGGCAATATTAGTTCTTGTCTGTTCTGCATTTGCTGAAAAACTGGAGATCTTTTAGTGTGTAGAAGAGGTGTAAAAAAAATGCACCCTTTGACACTTGTTTAAATTGCGTTGTGGCACTTAGTAAACTGTTTCATAGTCCCGATTTATTCTAACTCTTTATCACAATACTAAAGCCGCAAATGTTTAATGTCGAATTTCTCAGTTGTGCAGAAAGTGGATTTGGAACTAGAATTGAGGTGGCGCCAGGCATCACATTCATAATTATATTCCACAAGTTTCAGCACGAGGATAGTGTTTTGTGTATAGTTATTAAGTTTCCTGCTCATCACCTTTCTTGCCACACCCACACTGTCATCATACGGTCTGGAATTATATCGCAGTGTCTAATGGGTCATTATTGGGTGTACATTTTTAAATTTCTTCTCTCTCCCCCCCCCCCTCTCTCTCTCTCTCTCTCTCTCTCTCTCTCTTTCCCCTCTCTCAGTCTTTCTCTCTCTCCCTTTTTTTCTCCTTTGCCCCAAATCTGTCTCTACCCTTCTCTCTCACTCTCTACCTTTCTCTCTAACTCTCTTTCTCTCTTTCTTTTTCTCTCTCTCTCCTACTCTTTCATCCCTTCTTCCTTCCCCCTTTCTTTCTTTCTTCATCTCCTTCTCAGTCACTATCTCTTTCGCTCTCTCTCCTTTCTTCCACCTCTCTATCTACCATTCTCTCTCACTATCTCCCCTTCTCTCTAACTCTGTTTCTCCCTTTCTTTCTCTCGCTCTCTCTTTCTCCTCTTCTCCTCAACTTTCTGTCTCTCTCTTCATCTCCTCCTCAATCACTAACTCTTTCTCTCTGTGTGTGTGAGTGTGTGTGTCCTTTTTAATGCTAATTCTAATTATGATATATTACAATTAGACTTAGCAATAAAATAGGAATAAAAGCTTTAACGTTGACGTGGGTCTGGGACCTGCTCTTCACGATTTCCAACTGCCAAGGTATCTTTAACGTGCACAACGAGTTTCTGATCCTTATCCGAGAAGACTAGGCACTCGATCCTACCTCCCAACTGATCAGGAACAATAAAATATGAGAAAAATCCCAAAATTCCAACATGCTTTTACTGGTCGGGGTTTGAACCCGGTACCTTTAGCATGACAGGGGAGCACCTTGCCTCT
Organism: Onchidella celtica; assembly: GCA_963931925.1. Lineage (NCBI taxonomy): Eukaryota > Metazoa > Mollusca > Gastropoda > Systellommatophora > Onchidiidae > Onchidella > Onchidella celtica. Next base: position 49,438,784 of record OZ007574.1, read on the forward strand.
AGACCACCAACTTATAACAGCCTTTTCACACAGAGACACCACTTAAGTTTTTATCTTTGTCTTTAATGTAGTCATCACTCTCCTGGGATGCGGCACATATATTAATTGGAGCGGGATCAGTGTGGTGCAAGTGTCCTTGACCTTTGGCCTGGCCGTGGCTTCAGTTGTGTGGGTCTTCGGCCACATCTCGGGGGGTCACGTCAACCCGGCTGTCACCACCGCAGCTTTGTTCACCAGGAGGGTCAGCATTATCAGGTGGGTCGTTGTGGAGGTGTTCAGATGTTGTGAGCTGGTTGTCGGTGTGTGGTCAGTGTTGAGAGGTTGTGGGTAGATGGACTGGTTGGTCGTTCTGTGGAGGTGCTGAAATGTTGCGAGTTGGTTGGATGTCTGCGGTCACTTTTATGAGAGATTGGGCAGGTGGGTTGATTCGTCCGTGCTGTGGAGGTGTTGAGAGACTGGGTAGATGGATTGGTTGGTTGCTCTGTGGAGATTTCAGAGAATGTGTAGTTGGATTGGTTGGTCGTTGTGTGGGGATGTTGAGAGATTGGGTAGATGGATTGGTTGGTCGCTCTGTGGAGATTTCAGAGAATGGGTAGTTGGATTGGTTGGTCGTTGTGTGGGGATTGTGAGAGATTGGGTAGATGGACTGATTGGTGGTTTTGTGAAGGTGTTGAGATATTGGGTAGATGGATTGGTTGGTCGTTCTGTGAAGGTATTGATACATTTGGTAGATGGCTTGATTAATCGGTCTGTGAAAATCATGGATTGTTTTAAAATAATTCTAACAGTAAATGGATTGCGAAATATTATGAGCATGGTCATTTTCCCTCAAATAGTCTGATCTACACGGACTTGAGTTTACATAGAGGAAACCAATTTGGACCACTGAGGCTTAATTATTGGAACATCATTCTGTTAGCAATGGATCCATGTTACCAAATCAATACCACATGATTATTAAGCCATTATTTCAGATAAGATCAGGTCGAAGATAAGATAAGAAACACTATATTATTCCATGAGCGAAATTCACTTTCACCAGAGGGTTAAAGAGCACACACATGGTACACAATATAGGCTTTTTGAGAGCACCCGAGAGGAGAAATGAGTGGCGAACCATGATCGTCGATATCTGTTCCAGATCCGGCACTTGAAGAGAGAGACATGGTGCACAGATCTAACACATCTTCACATAAACATACCATAACTCAATAACAAGACTTATTACATAAAAGTAACATGAGATGGAACTTCTAATAAAATATGGCACATATCTAGCCATAACGTCTTGTTCAGGAGAATTGAGGAGGGCAAAAACGATCTTCTGTATGTCTTTCTCTGTTTGCTTTTGGTGTATGTATTGTTCTGTATGGCTCCTGGATGATCTAGACATTTGATGTAAATGTTTACTAATTTCTGTCCCCAGAGGTATTCTGTACATCATTGCTCAAATTGTGGGCGGTATCGTGGGTGCAGGTATTCTGTATGGACTTACGCCTAAGGATTTCCAGGGCAATTTGGGTGCCAATATGCTGGGCACTGGTGTCACATCTGCCCAAGGTAAATAACCCACTGCTGTAGAGAATGTATGGTAGTAGTAGTGGTGGTCGTAGTAGTAGTAGTAGTGGTGGTGAGCCACGGTGGTAGTGGTAATAATAGTATTGGTAATAGTAGTAGAAGTAGAAGTAGTGGTAGTAGTTGTAGCAGTAGTAGTCGTAGTAGTAGTAATGGTGGTGGTAGTAACAGTAGTAGTAGTAGCAGTAGTTGTAGTAGTAGTAGCAGTACCAGCAGCAGCAGCAGCAGTAGTAGTACTAGTAGCAGTAGTAGCAGCAGTAGCAGTAGTAGCAGTAGCAGTAGTAGTAGCAGTAGCAGTAGTAACAGTAGCAGCAGTAGTAGCAGTAGCAGTAGTAACAGTAGCAGCAGTTGTAGCAGCAGCTCGAAGAACAGTGGTGGACATTTTGGCTTGTCGGGGGTGAAATACATCATATTATACTTAGGCCGATAAGTAATGCATATTACATGACAACATATTGCTCAAGTGCAGAGTCTTTTTATTCAAGATAGCGCATGATAATTTCCACTGATGTTCAACTCAATTTCTGTTCCTTAATTCAAGTTTCTAATCCGTCTCAGGATTTTTCTTTGGCATAGTCAACTTCGTTGGGCTGAGACGGATTGGAAAATTTCCATCTGAACACATCCTTTGTGGCCATTTTGAAACTCAAGACATTTAATGTCCCATTAGTATACACAGAAATAAGCTGCAAAACTTACATTGTTTAATTTAGCACTGAGTTATTATGCGATGTTCTAACGTTCCTGCAGGTTTTGGCGTTGAGCTGCTGATCACATTTATCTATGTCCTGGCCGTCTTTGCCTCTCAAGATGAGAAGAGGACAGACTTGAACGGCTCTTCGCCCCTGACCATTGGTCTCGCTGTGGTGGTCTGCCATCTGTTTGCTGTAAGTACTGTTTGCGTGGTCTAACAAGCTCTAAGCTGGATTTTTCATGTGTACGGAAACGAAAACGGCGAACGGAAACGTAGTGAAATAAAAAGAATGTATTCATGTGTACGGAAAAGCCGTTTCCATAGACTTGGAAACACTCTTTCCTTTTACTATTTTGATGTGTCTGTAACGTTCCGTACACATGAAAACACGGCTTCAGCCTTTGCAACAGTGTTGTGATGTTGGAGCATGGATAACTGTAGAGTAAGCCTCATAATTATGTGGTGATCTGTTACCGAATTCAAAAATTTTTGCAAGAATCTTAGTCTGTTAAAGTCAGTGATTACTTCAGAAAGGCGGGGGGGGGTGGAGGGGGGGGGAGAAGTTGATCGGGAAGGGATCACTTACGAATTTTGCCTTTCTCATCACTCCCCTGTACTTCAGTTCATCGACTTTTGTGCACTCGGGCACTCGTGACTTTTGGGGGGGGGGGTGACTTTTAAATGGTCTGAAAGAGGGGATCGCGGCCCGTGGGGGAGCAAAGATTTGGGGGATGCCGAGCAAAACATTTCGGTGGATCGCTAATGGCATGTAAGTCTCTAAGATGTTTTAAAAGATGGAAAGAATCAGGAAATGCTATTGCAAAGATACGCCGGTATTTGCATCATCTTTAGAGTAATGATGTCAAATGTAATGAAGTATTAATATTGTTTATTGTTCTACAGGTGCCCTACACACGTGCAGGTATGAACCCCGCCCGCAGCTTCGGCCCTGCCCTAATTATGGACATCTGGGACGGCCATTGGGTGAGTTGAGACTTTCATTGTTTACTGTTTTAGTTTTTTTTGTTTTTTTTGTTAGTTGTCTGTCTGTGTGTCTGCCTCTTTCTCTCTCCCTCTCCCGCTCTCTCTGTGTATATCTGTTTGTCTGTGTGTCTGTCTCCGTCTCTCACGCGCGCGAGCACGGTTGGTGCGCACTTATGCCAGAGTCTCCTTCTGTCCTATCGATGTGTTATATTCTGTCTATCGTCTTGCTTTTCCCTAGCACAATGTGACCGACATCGGGTCGACCTACTTTCTCCATAGTCAAACTTAATCTCAAACTCTCCCTCTTCCTCTCTCTCTCTCTCTCCCTCTCCCCCCCCCCCCGCCCGTCCCGTCTCTCTCTCTCTCAAGCAAAGTAAAAATTGTTGTATGAGAAGAAGAACATGTACCAAATCATTTCGTAAATACAATATTTCCAGTAAATTTACCGCGCATCTTGGTTCGAAATCTCACAGTTACGTTGTAACATCGAGGTGTATTTGTCACATTGTTGTATGCGACATTTTGCCGATTTTGACGTTTTGTCATGAAAGTGGTTCTCTCACTCTTAATTTAATGACTTGTAAGTGTCATTACAATCGGTGAAAAACTTTCCTAGAAATGTGTTTTGTAGTGTAATGCTGTATGCGTTTTGGCCCTGATTTGACACAACTCTTCAAACTTTTAATCCTCATTTTCTCGGAAAAAGCAAAAAATGCACATACAACATTATGGAAAATACCCGACGATACAACGACACACTGAAGGGTTTGTGTGTGTTTGGCCTGATTGGTGCAAGGCAACTGTAACAGCCATTTCTCGTATCTCTGGAAGGTGAATTACGGCAATATTCAACCCGGGGGGGGGGGGGGGGATAGTAATCTGGTCGGAAACTAAGAAAAAAATATATAAAAAATTCCGGAACATCAAATAAGAACTAAGTGCCAGAAGGACTTCCTGGAAAGATTAATCTGTTTAATGAGGCTCGAGGAGTGTTTCTCAGATTCATGATAGAGTTTTTTTGAGGAGTCTGTTTTGAATTTCAATTTTTGTTGTTGTTGTTGTTGTTTTGTAATCATTCTGTTTGGTTTTCTCAATTATAATTATGCTCCTTGCTGTGTGGTCTGCTTGTAAGAATCTGCGAATCTGACACCATACCATTCCGGAGAAATTCGGTAAATAAAACGTCAGATCTTAAAGGATAAAGAAAAAGGGTACAAAGGGTTTTCTTGGCTGTGCTAGTTTAGATTTAAATGATGTCATCTATTTTCTGTATTTCTTCCAATTTCCAATTTCTTTCCTTACCTTGAGATAAGATATTATTATGTGTCAGTATGTCGAGCAAATTGCGGGAAAGAAATGTTTTCCCACTCCAGGAACATTCTTCTGTACAGCTCTGGTTTCCAAATATGATAAGACTGGTGACAGAATGGCGTTGACAGCTGAAAAAGAACAAAAACGAACAATGCCCCCCTACCCCCCCCCCCCCCACTCAACAAACTAAGCCTGTTATGGGCGGATCAGGGCGTTTCTGCAGTTCAGATTTAAACAATAAATTAGCTTAATCAGAATAACACCACACATTCCTGTTTTATACTCGCACGCACCATTCCGGAGAAATTCGGTTGTGAGAAAACGAAAGTACAGAAAACGAAAGAAAGGTTACAGAGTATCTCCTGGCATTGACGCGGTTTAGATTAACCCTATTTACACTCGGGGTCTGACAGACCCCAGACGCTCACTCTTTTCGTCATAACATCCCCCAACCAAATGTAAAATAAGGTTAAAGCAGTATTTAGCTTAATTAAGGGGAAAAAATACCATACGTACCTTTTTCAAGCTCACACGCACCATTCCGGAGAAATTCGGTAAAACAAAACGTCACATTAGAAAGGATATTAAGTAGAAAAAGTACGAAATGTTTTCTTGGCCCTGGTAATTTAGAGTTGGACAATGTTTAGCTTAATTAAAGGGAAAAACTATCATACGTTTCACTTTCAAGCTCACATATCATTCCTGAGAAATTCAGTAAAACGACGTCAGGTCCGAAAGATTAAAGAGAATCGTTACGAAGGGTTTTCATGGCTTTGCTAGTTTAGATTTAGATAATATTTGGCTTAATTGAAGGTGGACAAATATCATATATTCCTCTACCAATCTCACATACACCATTTCTGGGAAATACGGTTTAAAAAAGTGTCAATGGTACAAAACACTTTCTTGACTTGTGTAGTTTAGACTGAAATAATTTTGAGCTTATAGTTAAAGCGAAAAAATACCATACGTTCCTCTTCCGTGCTTACATATACACAACACCATTCCGGGGAAATTGGGTAAAAAAAAAAAAAAATGTCAGATACGAAAAGATAAGTAAAAACGGTACAAAGTGTTTTCCTGGCATTGACGCTGAGCGATTTGCCCAAAGTCCAGGCCAAACAGTGGAGATAAGTGGGGAAAGACAAACAAATAGCCCGCTGTCAACCAGATATCTGAGCTGCTCCGTTTGACACACGTGCTGCCAAAACTGAGAGGAGGAGGGTGGTAGAGGGTGGAGGGGCTACTGGGCGGAGGTTCAACTTCTTCTGCTCATTCCTGTGTCCTTATCTTGCCGGTCATCGTGGTCAACTGATAAAAAAAATGACTTGAGCTTCCTCCCTCCGATAACGTTCAGCGCACTTGGCTCTTTTCATGTACAATGTAATAATGACACCGTTAAGCCGTATTTTCATATGGACGGAAACGGAAACGTCAAAAACCCTTCAAGTAGTGAAACAGAAAGAATGTTTTCGTGCGTTTTCCACTCAAGTGAAAACACTCTTTCTTCAAACTGTTTGATGGATTTTTGACGTTTTCGTTGCCGTTTCGGACCACATGAAAACACAGCTTTATTGGGCTGTCTCAGTTTCTTTAATTTTGAGGGAAGCGAATAAAAGGTACAGAGCTCTGTAGAACTCTGTAATAATAATAATAATAATAATAATAATGGATGGCATTTACATAGCGCATATTCATTAAAAATGCTCTATGCGCTTTACAGAAGCTAAATTTTATATCAAGGTAAAGTGTTTATTCTATTGCGCATTGTGCTGTCTCGGTTTAAGCCACAGAGCTCTGTAGAACTCTGTGATAAAAGCTAACTGCTTTATCAAGGTAACGTGTTTATTCCATCGCGTCAGGTTTTTGTCCTTTTTTTTTAGGTTATTATTGCAAGGTGCGTATTTGCGCAATTGTCTCTTTTTGTTTTACAAGACAGGTTTGGGTTCGCCCATAAAAACAACAAGAAAAGGTCAGTTCAGTTCTGGTCTACGTATAACTTAAAAATGGTGCACTGCTTGCTTTTACAGCACTGTCCTTTCTCTCAAATTTGAAAAAAAAAATACCGAAATATAATTTCAGCATACTAATTGTAGTAAATGCGGAGAAGATTTTAAATTTCAAGGCGGAAATTAACTATCAGTTGATGGCCCCACTCGCTTTGCACTAGAACTCTAGTATGTTAGCGCAGAATTTCTGAGAAGTCTGTTTATTTCTATTCTGTCATGAGCAAAAACACATAGCCTTTGATCTTTCTGTCTGCCTTTCTTCGTAGACTCTGAGATCGCTGGATAGTAGGTGGAATCATCAGGATCATAAGTGAAACGGGGAAAAAAAATAAGATGAAATCATAATATCATTCCATATTTTCCGCCCTTCTCACATCTGCCACTTCTACTCATATTTCATTTGACCTATTTTCTCTAGTTTTATGCAAACAATTCTCTCAGGGCTCATTTATTTATTCTCACGCTCTCAAATCACGAACTTCAGTGGCGGCAATTCTCATTCCAGACACCGGGCAGTGCGTGATTTGCCCGAGATTGCGCACGGTGGTAGCAGCACCGGTGAAATAGGTCAGTGACGCGGCGCGGCTCCGGGCACGTCACAGTCGCGTCACGCTCGTGTACATATCACTCCGCTTTCTGGCTTATCCTCAAAGACAGGCATGGGCGGAAGGATTTGCCGGAAGTAACGGAGATAATTGTGTGGACAGGAGTTATAGGACACTGGATATACTGAGAAAAGAATATCATTTCTGTAAATTACAACAACAAAAAATCTCCCCATTCCTTTCATGCGCGTGAATAAACAAAGGCGATTTGATTGCATTAAAGCTATGTTGGCGTCGCCCATTTTGTTTTGCTTGTAAATTTGTTTCACTGAACTTTCTTAGAGTAGAAGATGGGTGGAGTGGTTGACACAGAGCTGACGCAAATAAGATCTGACTGCCAGTCTTAGCAGTAAAAAAAAAAAAAAGAATCTGATCGCTATCAGATTAGATTGGTTGGTGGGCAGGAGGGGTAATGAAGTTGAGAGAATCCGAACAAGAGCTGCACTTTTTGCCCGCAACCACACGGCAGATTACAGACATTCCAACACGCATGCGCGGCGCACTGACACTCTAGATTGTCTGGGACCGGAAAGCATGGACTGGATTGGGAATTTCGGACATGGTTATTTGACGTGTGGGAATACTAGATTAAGATGATGAAGGGATATGAAAGGTGACCAAAACAGATGTTGATCATCTGTTTAAATAAATCATCATCATCCGTTGCCCTGTCTGGGACAGACATTGGCGATCATGGCTCTCCACTCGGAACTGTCATCAGCCAATCTCAAAAAGGAGTTGTTGCTGTGACGTTATTTGTTGTCCATGAGTTAAGACTTTCAGTGAAAGTTTTTCTCTGTCTACCCCTGCTTTTCTTGCCTTCGTTCTTCCCTGCGACTGCTGGATGCTCAAGGCTCCCGAGGCGACAGATGTGCCCTAAAAATTTCAGTTGCCTCTGTCTTATTGTTTTAATTAAAGATATTTTCAGATTAGAGTCACTCAATACTGACTCATTTGATTTTTTTCTCTATCCATGGTATTCTCAATATTCTTCTAATAAACCACAGTTCTGCTGCTTCTAGTTTCCTCTCTATTTCTTCTGTTCATTGTCCAACATTCACATCCGTATAAAAGCGCTGACCACACATATGTTTTCGAGACTCTGATTTTAGTGGTCGTGTTTACATATAAAACGTCGTCCAAATATTCGGACAAAAGAACGGAATCCGCTCTTGCTGTGTGTTCCACTTATAACAACGCCGCTGACGAAACATATTTTAGTGCCTCAAAATCACATTATTTTAGTCTGGGCTCATGTCTGATCGGGATTCGAATATGTAACTATTGGCTTTCACCCCAAGCGCCCCAATCACTAAGCCGGGGATTTATATTTTGCCTTCTTATTTTCTCGGTACCGGTACTCAACAAATGGACGAGATTATATCGAAGAGTCCACCTTCTGCAGAAAAACGATAAAGTTCGAGTTAGAGCAGAGAAAAAACAACAACAAAAGATGACATACTTAAACAAACAGGCATGCAAGAATATTCATCTCTAAGTTAACCCTTTCTGCACTGAGGCATTTCTCAGGAAAGAACAGTCAAACATATTTATGGCAGCAAATGGTCTTTTGAATGACCGGCACAAATTCTTCCATCTCTGCAAAGTAGACGAGAAAAATGACCCTGCCTATGCCCGGAACCACAGGTGTGTGGAAATTTTGGTTTCCGTCCAGGCTAAAATGGAATCCTTCATACCATCTCTCTTAGCCTCTTGTGCGGCTGCTTTTTACAATTTGGCATTTTACTTTTTGCCTTTCTATAATGGAGCCAATTTTTCTGAATTAGCAGACTGATTGTCAATAAGGAATCCTTAATACCATCTCTCCTAGCCTATTCTAGTCCTGAACCCCTGTTGCTTTTTCAGTTTGGCATTTTATTTTTATTTCGTCTAAAATGCAGCCAATTTTCCGAATTAGCAGCTTGTGTGCTGAAATCTGGGCGTGGGCATGGGGTGAGTCCCTACTCCTGTGTTTTACAATACACTCTGTAGCATTTTACTCTTTTTTTTCCTTCTTTTTTTTTTTTTTACTGTAAAATAGAAAACTCTCTGTGGGAATTCGGAGATTGCGTGATGAAATTTAGGTGTGGTCATGAATCGTGAAGGTTTTCACCAAGCTTTTAAATTTCCATCCAGGCATCTTGACAGATAAAAACTATCTATTGTACTGGCACCACATTTCTCATATCGGCTGACTTTGCATAATACGTCTGTCATAAATGAAGTCAGAGGGTGATTACGTGAGCACGTAAGCACCTAAACTTTTTGACTACGTGACCAAAAAATGATGAAACTTTGTGTAGTGTCTCAATTTTTGACAGTTAATTACGTGGACACACACATTTTGATCTAGATTCAACCTGTAATGTTATTTATTTTGTTAACCCTTTTTTTCTCTTTTACATTGAATCTAACAAATGACACAACACAGCCTGGCTGCGTAGCAAGTCATCAATTTTGATCACCAATGATTGTTTACTTCTTACTGTAAGTTGAGTACAGTCTGACCTTTTATTTTTGAGCCATAAAAACATTTTGGTTAAGGAGAGTCAAAAAGTTTGATCGGAAATTTCGTCCTTCGTCTTTCGTTGTTATTCTTAACGGTCCCCGGCGGTAGGCGGAACTGATCTATCACTTGACAATTTATTATGCTGTCTATGACCCCCCGCCGGGTCGGTTGGCATGATTAATTAGTGGCGGCAACGTAATTGTTAACATTAATATTATTAGTGTTACCAGAGAGTATGTAATATATAGACAGATCTCACTTCCGCCAAATCGTGAAACTAGGTCGCTACGGTAAACCAGAATTGAAAGAGACCGTCTTCACCAAAGACTGTGTGCATATCTGTGCAGATCTGTGGTTTGTTAATATTTTTGGGCTGATTGAAACTATTTAGAGCCGTTTGTAAGCTCTTATGCTCCGTGGAAATGTACAAACGGGTATTATTCACCGCAGCGACCTACTTTTTTCCGCTCCATGCTAACAGTGGTTTCGCAGAGCCTCAGTGTCTCGCAGGGCAAATCGACCAATAGTGAAACCTCTCTATACAGTCATACATACTCTCTGGTGTTACTGTATTCCAACACAGGTGACTTGGTACTCTACAAGCTGAGTGTTTTCTTATATCGCTATCATTATTAACTGTATTGCAGTCTTATCTGGTAAACAAGTTATCGTATCTCTGTCGGTTATATTTCTCCGTCGGTGTAGCCTTTGGGGAAGTGATTCTCAAGGGCCAAGCACTTTGCGACCTAAGTTCTTGTTTATTCTGTCTCCACTTTCTGAAAAGCTGGACATTAATTTTTTAGTATGTAGAAGAGGTATAACAAATGCGCACTTTGACACTTGTTGAAAATGCACTGTGGCACTCATCAAGCTGTTTCACTATATAGAGAAATTCGGCGTTAAATGTTTGCGGCTTTATTATTTTGATAAGCAGTTACATTAACTCGGAATCGTCAAACAGCTTGATGAGTACCATAAGGCATTTTAAACAAATGTCAAAGTTCGCAGTTGTGACACCTCTTCTACATACTAAAAGATGTCCAGTTTTTTCAGAAAATGGAGAAAAAAAAACAAACAAGAACTAAGGTCGAAAAATTGTTTCATCAGTTCCCACTGCCAAAGTACATGAGTGAAAAATTATTAGATGACAATTCAAAATGGGTAAGGAATTGTGTTTTAGGTCTTAATTTTAGGAGGTTCGCTGCTCATGGTATTTACACCTCACTTTTCTTGTTTGTCTTGTAGTTTGTAAATATCACTGAAAAAAAACAAAACAGTCGTACCCCGAAAAGATATGGTCACATGAAACTTCAGTCATCAATCTCTCACTTTTCTGTGTGTGTTTGTGGTAGGGATAAGTTGGGGTTTTTTTTTTTTTTAATTTGGCCCTGGCAGCGGCCTGTTCGGCCTGCTCTTCTCGATTTCCAGCTACCAAGGTATCTTTAACGTGCGCAACGTGTACACGGGTCCTTTCGAGTTTTTGGTCCTTATCGGATAAGACATGGTGCTCCGTCCTACCTACCATAGGATCAGGGACAGGAAAATATATGAGAAAAATCCCAAAATTCCAACATGCCTGCACCGACCTGGACTCGAACCCGGTACCATCGGCATGAGAGGCGAGCACCCTGCCCCTGGACCACAGTGTCCTTAGGAGTGGGGGGGGGGGGTGGAGTCGAGGAAACCTGGGTCTCTGGGGAGGAATGTGACCTAGAAGTCTGAAAACCATCATTTTCAGAGCATTGGCACAGAATTAAAAACAGAGCTTGTCCACGTCATGTTAATTACCTTCATCAGCATCATCGCATTCTACATCTTCATCAGCATCATCACGCACATCACACTGGCTGTCGTTGGCATTCTCATTATCGCTCGACACCATCTGGACAAACAAAGGCACTTGAACCCACGCCCTTGACTCCACAATGCATGGCAAACTATCATGTCCCCCCCCCCCCCCCCACACTTAACTTACTCGCCTCCACATTCCAGTCACTCAACATGACAAAGAGGAATTCTGGAAAAGTCAAAGTAAACTATCTAAAGATAGTTCCGTCCATTTCTGCATTGTGCGTTTTCCACGGTATATCATTATATTTAGAAGGGGTACTAATACCTGAACAGAATTAGATTTGTATTACGTTCCAATTTCACATCCCTTGAAAAGGCTATTTTGTCATGGAACTGAGATTCCTGCGTGTTATACAACGATGAAACGCAGTATTTTGTAAATTCCCAGTCTGAAATACATGTATATATTTTTAAAATTTTTAATGTTGTTTTCTAATAGTCGTGGTTTGGTAAAAGGGTGAAAGGGGCGGGGATGCTGGGGTTTTGGATGGAGTACGTTGGGGAGGTGGAGATGGTCCAAAATGGCCAAAATCAAGCTTGCGACCCTTAAGAGACATTCCTTGTTAACAGACCCAGCCAGCATCACTATGTCAAGTCAATCCGACGTAGATTTCTGTAGCATTCGTAAGGTTACGGAAGGCGCGGGTTCCCTACATTGAACCAACTTCGGCGCATTGTTTTAGCCAGCGGATCCACGTAGGAACGATGCTTTACCTTGAAGCAAACTTGACGTCAATCCTACGTAGGCTTGCTAGTTTGGGGAAGACCTTAAATCTCTCCTGCTGGTGTAAATCGCCTTCAGGAACATCAAGAAAGAAAGAAAAAACAACGTTTGACCTCGATGCCAAAAACTTACGTTTAACGTAAATTCCACAGTCAAGGGGGAGACAAAAACAGAACCCCAGCAACAAGACCTGATGGAGTTACCCCGCCATGGATAAACAACAATGTCAACATGTGAAGTGCCCGTGAGCTTACGTAGAACCCGCTTAAACAAAGAGACGCCGGGAGGTGGGAGGAAGGGGGATACGGAGAAAGGTGGTGGTGGGGGGATGGCGGGGAGGGGGATACGGAGAAAGGTGGTTGGGGGGGGGGGAGACGTGGTGACGATAGAATACTGTTTTACATTGGGGTCTGCATGGAGTAGGTCCGCTCGATTTTGGCTATTTGTTTACCTCCTCCCCCCCCCCCCGGCATGTACTTCAAAAGATAGACTTAAGCCCCCCATCCCCACCCCCTCACATATACACACCACAAGTACGCTTTTCGTACCCTTGAGTTTAACCCCCACCCCCAAGAAAGAAAGCCGTTGTACGCCTTTCACACATGTGGCATCAATGCCCCCCCCCCCCACCTCACTGTACTTGGCGGGTGGATGGTAGTGGACGTTTCTGGTAAGATCTCCCTCTGTCCTATCATTCTTACTATATTCTGTCTATCGCCTTGCCCCTCCCTAGCACAACGTGGACGTTGTCGCTTTCTCTAAACTCAAACTCCTTGTGCGTGTTTCATACGCCGGGATTTACCCCCCAAACGCGTTATCCCCTCTCCCCCTAAGATACCTACTTTGTAGACGATCCCTGTGGATCATTTTTTCGGGAAATTCCACGGCCTTGATCCTCGTCAAGCCACGTATTTGGCCTAGCCTGCATAGAGCAAGGAAAACAAAGCGTAACATCTAATTATTTACCGTATTTCTTTTCTCTGACTTCCCTGTTTACTCTCCCTTCCTTCTCCACCCCACCCTAACCCCCTTTTTCATTTTAATTTTCAAAAGATAGAAGCTACTTGTGTTCAAGGTCGATGTGGGGTGTGCAACTGTGTGAGGTATATTTCCCCCATTACGTGATAAGGAGTTAGAATAAATCGGAACTGTGAAACAGCTTGATAAGTGCCACAACGCATTTCAAACAAATGTTAAAGTGTGCATTTGTTATGACCTCTTCTACATACTGAAAGGTATCCAGTTTTGTTCTGAAATTAACGGAGATAGAACAAACTAGAACTAACGCCCCGGAGTGTTTGAAAAAAAAAAATGGGAGTCTGTGGATACCTGATGCCGGCTGTTAGTTGCAAGCGGGTCACGGACTGGAGTATTTGTGGCTTAATGTATGACAGTAATGATGTTGATATCTGCAAGACTATCGGGCTGATAAGTACTTCCGGGGTCTGGCTTTTCACAAAAGTACGAGCATTCTGTCACAAATGATTCTATTATGCATATAAATCTACTCAGGACAGCTTTAGGTCTGCGCATAAACGTTATGGTATATGTATATATTTTTTACGTGGTTTCCTACTTCCGAAATATAAAATTGATCATAAAACATACAGTGAAGATACTGTCGAACAAATTCCAAATGAAAAATATACCCACCTGTACTGACTGTCTGTCTGTCTGTCTCTGTCTGTCTATCTCTCTCTCTCTTATTTTATGTCTCTCTGTCTGTCTATCTCTCTCTCTCTCTTATTTTATGTCTCTCTGTATGTCTATCTCTCTCATTTTATGTCTCTCTGTCTGTCTATCTCTCTCATTTTATGTCTCTCTGTCTGTCTATCTCTCTCATTTTATGCCTCTATCTCTCTCATTTTATGCCTGTCTGTCTGTCTCTCTTATCTCTCTCACTTTGTCTGTATGTCTGTCTGTCTGTCTATCTCTCTCACTTTATGTCTGTCGGTCTGTCTGTCTATCTTTCTCACTTTATGTCTGTCTATCTCTCTCACTTTATGTCTGTCTTGTCTGTCTATCTCTCTCACTTGATGTCTGTCTGTCTGTCTATAAGCGGGTGGTTGACAGACACTTCTGGAAGGATCTCCCTCCGCCCGATCATTCTGCTACATTCTATCTATCATCTTCTTTCTTCCTAGCGTAAAATGGCCGTTATCGTGTCCACGTGCTTTTTCTAAACTCAAAACTCAAACTCAGGACTCTATCTCTCTGTCTCTGTCTCTGTCTCTGTCTCTGTCTGTCTGTCTCTCTCTCTCTCTCGCGCGCGCGCGCTCTCTCTCTCTCTGTTTCTCCCTCTCTCTCCTGTCTGTAGGTCTTTCCTCTCTTTCTCCTTTCTCTCTCTCCATTTCCCCTCTCTCTCTCTCTCTTCCCTTCTCTCTCTCTCTCTCTTCCTCTCTCTCTCTCTTTCTCTACCTTTCTCTCTGATGATGACGATTAATCTATTTCTTATTTATTTTATTTTCTTGTCTTTTTTCTCTACTGATAACCTACAGAGATAACTCCTGTACCAGACAGGCGATGACGTTGATAAAAAAGTTGACGTGGGACAGAATTAATTTGTATTTTTGTATTTGTATTTGTATAACTCTTTAATCCCATTTGGGAAATTTTGCCTTTGTGCCATTGCAGCCCAGTTATAACTGGAGCAGGCACGTCGTCGCCACAGTGCAGCGCCGGTCGGCGGTTTTTTTTTTTTTTTTTTGGGGGGGGGGGGGGAGATGAGGGGGGAGGGGGAGGGACTGGTAGAGATGAATTTAATTTAATTTTGCCCGGGCAGCGGCCTGTTCGGCCTGCTCTTTACGATTTCCAACTGCCAAGGTATCTTTAACGTGCGCAACGTGCACACGGGCCCTCCGAATTTTTTCGTCCTTATCCGAGAAGACTAGGTACTCGATCCTACCCCTCAATAGAATCAGGGACACGAAAATATGAGAAAAATCCCAAACTTCCAACATGCCTGCACGGCCCGGGTTTCGAACCCGGGACCCTTGGCACGAGAGGCGAGCACCTTGCCTCTAGACCACCTTAATCATCTAGACTACTATGTCACACTGATAATAATCACCTTTTTTTCTTTCTTCATGATGAGTTAAAAAGAATATAATTATCATCATCTCTTGATAATTCGAAAGACCTAGATCATCAACTACCTTCAGTATAAATTCTACAAAAGGCGTATTTGATTTAGTGCCACAAACAGAATATACCAGAATAAACAGCCAGAAGAATGATTGTACGGATATACTACTCGTACACCAGGGAACTAACTGATCCCACCCTCACTCATCTCTGGGGATGGGGGCGGGTTGTTGTTGTTTTTTTTTGGGGGGGGGGGGGTGGGGGAGGGGGGTTGATGGAAAGACGTTAATTTGTAACTTGAGCTTTTTTTTTTTTTTGTTCATTTTGTTTGCGTTTGGGAGGGGCGTTGTTGTGCTTAGTATTATGGTGTTGTTATTCTCTCTCTCTCTCTCTCTCTCTCTTTCTTTCCCTCTCTCTCTCTCTCTTTCTTTCCCTCTCTCTCTCTCTCTTTCTTTCCCTCTCTCTCTCTCTCTCTTTCTTTCCCTCTCTCTCTCTCTCTTTCTTTCCCTCTCTCTCTCTCTCTTTCTTTCCCTCTCTCTCTCTCTCTTTCTTTCCCTCTCTCTCTCTCTCTTTCTTTCCCTCTCTCTCTCTCTCTTTCTTTCCCTCTCTCTCTCTCTCTTTCTTTCCCTCTCTCTCTCTCTCTTTCTTTCCCTCTCTCTCTCTCTTTCTTTCCCTCTCTCTCTCTCTTTCTTTCCCTCTCTCTCTCTCTCTTTCTTTCCCTCTCTCTCTCTCTTTCTTTCCCTCTCTCTCTCTCTCTTTCTTTCCCTCTCTCTCTCTCTCTTTCTTTCCCTCTCTCTCTCTCTCTTTCTTTCCCTCTCTCTCTCTCTCTTTCTTTCCCTCTCTCTCTCTCTATTTCTTTCCCTCTCTCTCTCTCTCTTTCTTTCCCTCTCTCTCTCTCTCTTTCTTTTCCTCTCTCTCTCTCTCTGTCTCTGCCCCCCCCCCTTCCCATGTTTGTCTTATCTGCATGGCTTTCTTTCTCTTTTTCTTCCTCTTTTTCTGTTTGTCTAGTCTAGCTGTCGGCCTGTCTGTCTGTCTGTCTTTTCTCTCTGCCTCTGTCTGTCCGTCAGTCTGACTCTGCCCCTGTCTATCTCTTTCTTTCCTTCTCTCTCTTTGTCTCTGTCTGTCTGTCTCCCTTCTCTTTCTCCCTTTGTCTCTGTCCGTCTCTCTCTCCCCCTCTCTCTCTCTCTCACTCTTTCCCTCCCCCTCTCTCTCTCACTCTTTCCCTCTCCCCCCCCCCTCTCTCTCTCTCTCTCTCTCTCCCTCCCTCTCTCTCTCTCCCTCTCGCTCTCACTCTTTCCCTCTACCTCTCTCTCTCTCTCACTCTTTCTCTCTCTCTCCCACTCTCTCCACCCATCACCGACCATTAACGGGACATCCCAGGTGGTCCCACAAAATAAATTCCGTGCCCTGATAGGACGAAATGCTGACCTTCAACTTAAGATATGGAAGATTCTCAGCTAGCGCATGGAATGTTTTTCTTTTTTTCTCTATCTTTCTTTCTGTGGTTCTTTATTGCACCGCTAGACCAGATGCCGTATTCGATTATCTAGCGCCAACATCTCCACTCTGCAGGTTTCACATTTTTGTAGGGCACAACTTTCATGTGCCCCGCCCATCGCTCTATGTAGAGCAAAAATACGCGCTGGTAGTAGAAAAGACAGCTTTTGAGAAGTACTTTGTTTCACATGCCGTAACAAATGCTGCGGGGTTTTGTTGTTGTTGTTGTTGTTGGTAGTGGTGGTGGTGGACGACAAACATCTAATGTGATGACTGAAAAGACTCTATAAAGTAACGCTGAGAACTTAATGTAACATAATTATCCCTGTCGTCAAAAATAAAACTGCATTATAATCAGCCCGCGAACGAAACCGGCCAAAGTGACATTTCGATTTTCACTTTTTTGCATAAATCAGTAGTTTATGGTCTGATACTTAAGATCAGGAAATGTTTCTGTGAAAAAATTGACTCCAAATGCGTTAAAACGCAAAGAAATAAAACCGGCCAAGGCGGACCACACCATGAAGACGGCCATCAAAACCGGCCGTTGCCCATCGCCGTATACGATGAGGCCGTAATGTGAGATGAGACAGATAAGGCTTTGAGCGTGCAGAGATTTCGCACCACCATCTAGTGGCGAATGCGCGGAAGTCATGAACAATGCCGTATTTTACAACAAAGCCAAATAGGGAAAATACTGAATTTTGTTCACTGTTCAGTTATCGCTGTAGGCCTTGATTGACGTCACTAAATTGTAAGTTTAACTTCAGTTAAACATTGTGCTACTAGGAAGAAGCAGGACGATAGGCAGAATGTAAAAGAACGATAGGACAGAGAGACGCCCGTCCAGAGGCGGCCACGGAAGAAGAGGGAAGAGGGCAAATCAAGTATGTATTTCTGATGAAATAATCAGATGTTCCATGCAAACATGCCACTGAAATTTAAGAACATCCAGGTCTTACCATGAAGATACACCATTTTGATGGTCGTAGGCTCGGCCGGACAAGGGGCAGGAGTGTGTGCTTGTGTGTTGGGGGGGGGGGGGGGAGTTGAGGCCAAGTGTAAGAAAAGCAGCGAGAGTGGAAATGTGGGGGGGGGGGGGGGAGAGGGAAGGTTAAAAATGGAGCACACGTCATATATGAACGGCACCGTATTTTGAAAAGGTTCTTGACACTCGCAGTGATAAGCACTAAGGTGGTGTGGCACCATTCTGTGTCAGTTGTGAGTACCCTCCCTCCACCTCCCCACCCCACCCCCCATCGCCTCCGCCCATCGTCCGTTAATGTGAAGTACATACTAGGAAAAAGATAATCCAACCCCTGCAGCTGTGGTACCAACCGGTGTACCATCACAGCGCTGTGTTTTTCTCCTTGAGCACTCGACTCGGACGTTTTAGTAAATACAGGGAAGCTGTGGTTCGCGTAGGACTTAGTACAAAGTCAGAATACCGCCAAAAAGACTTCCGTAGCAAAATATCTCCGTCTTCTGTCTGTCTGTATGTATGTCTGTCTGCCTGCCTGTATGCCCTGCCCTCCACTGACCCCCGAAAAAACCAACTGTTTTTGCAGAGCCTTAGAATTCTATCAAAAGCAAGGAAACCACAGTTATTCCATAAACAACTGAAAAGTGTAAAAGAACATGACACAATGGATGAGTCTAGGCTGCTTGGCTTTGCGTAATGGTCAAGAACCATATAGAATTCCACAGATATTGATTACATCAGAGTTTCTCAGCCTACCGTACTCCAATTGTCCACAAAACGTGCTCCCCACCGTGATCAGTCGAGCGACCACCAAGAACACGTATAACCCAGCTAACTTGCTCATAACCATTAAAGTTGTGGTCTACAGGCAAAGTGCTCGTCTCTCATGCCGAAGGTACCGGGTTCAAATCAAGGTTGGTCCAGGCATGTTGGAATTTTGGGATTTTTCTCATATTTTCCCGCCCCTGATCCTGTGGGAGGTAAGATTGAGCATCTAGTCTTCTCGGATAAGGACGAAAAACTGGGAGGCCCCGTGTGCACGTTGCGCACGTTAAAGATACCTTGGCAGTTGGAAATCGTAAAGAGCAGGTCGAACAGGCCGTTGCCCCGGGCAAAATTAAATGTTATTCATCCTTACTCCCTCCCCCCCCCCCTAAAAAAACAAAACCTGCCGACCGGCACTGCACTGTGGTGACGACGTGCCTGCTTCAGTTGTAACTGGGCTGCAAATGACACAAAAGCAAATCCCTAAATGGGATTAAAGAAGCATACAAAAAAAAAAAAATCTGTTAAGTTCGATGTTTCAATCGCAGGTAAACAAGGAAACCACCAACACAACATATAACAAACAAACAGGTTATCTATACAGTTAAGTTAAAATGCACTAGACAGAGACAAAAAACTGAAGCCAGCGGTACCGGTTCAAACCCAAAGAAAAAGGTGAGTGACGAACACCGAGAGACATGAACTCGGTGTGGCCGGGGTTCTGGACGATGTCAGGAAGTTAAAGGCCGAAACATCTAATGAAAGAATCCACTCTTCCTCTGAAGATCGTCATCTGCCTCGCTGCACCTGATGAGGAGTTTCTTACAACCCATATGAAATTAAGATTTCTATGAAAAACCCTTGTGCCCTGTTCTGAATTCCCCATCAAAATATTGCCATGCGCCAACTCGAGAAACTCTGGTATAGAGAAACTAGACAGCCTACACTTATTTTTGTTGTTGTTGTTTTTTTTCAAGTTTTTTTTTTTAGAATTTTATTTAAGACTAGGATAGTTTTCAATAATTTTGTAAGGTTCACAATTTATTGGCTAAGCGATATTTTGTCCGGGGACTTGAGAGTTAATGCTACCTTCTTTTTATTTTAGTTTTTTACTAATTAACTTATGAAAAGGGCCATCCATAAACTAGTAAGTAAGCTCTATTTGGGTGATTTTTAATCCTACCCCTCCCTC
Source organism: Onchidella celtica (assembly GCA_963931925.1). Lineage (NCBI taxonomy): Eukaryota > Metazoa > Mollusca > Gastropoda > Systellommatophora > Onchidiidae > Onchidella > Onchidella celtica. The sequence goes on from OZ007574.1 coordinate 49,458,566, forward strand.
CTGTACACTGTTTCGCACGCGTGACTTCTTTCTACCCGTACGGCTTTTAAAATGTTGTGTCCATAATAAGGCTTTGGTACTGTGAAGCTTTAACTGGCATTTTGAACGGAGAGTTTCAGTGTTTCATTGGAAACACAGCCTGTAATTGATTTTCATATCGTACCATGTACATCTTAATTTGTTGAAAAAAAGATCAAAACCATTTTTAACTGAAACACTCCTAGTGTTTTCTTCAGATGATCTTGATACTCATGTTGAAAGTCAAGGATCAGCATGTCACAAATCCCAGACTGGGAAATGTAATAATTATGACAGGACAACAATCACGAACGAACGAGTATAACACTTAACAGAACAACCAAACAGACTCACACATTTATTATACATAAAAATAAAGAGATACGTGCATTACATTATTCAATTCAAATACCATACAATGGTCAGCACTCCCGACATTCATTCCTCTACGGGTCCACACCCCGATAATACTTTCTAAAATATGCTCTGGCCTCAGCCTCACATCTATATATATATTACTTGCTGGCCTCTCTTATTGTCGCCTGCTCAACCTAATCTCCGTATCTCAATCTCCCCTCGAGGTCTTAACAGCACATTAATATTTCAATAGCACATTATATTCTCAATGGCACATTAACATCTTAATAGCACATTAACATTTGAATAGCAATAAGGACAATAACAACGTCCCTGTCTGTGGCCAGACTGCCACGACTCATGTGCTCCCGCTGTCCTGCGCGACAGCTTCACTCAGGCGGCCTGTGGGTAGCCTTCTGCCCAACCCCGGCACAAGTCCGCTCACCGCGGGTGGCTTCTCTGCCCGACCCCGGCACCTATAAGAATAACATTACATCTGTAATACACCACACAATTACTATCCACTTCACCACTCATTACGAACCATCAAGCGTACTCACAATAGTCCACATTTCACTCACCACACATCTTACGGTAACACACCTCCACCGTGTTACACCGTACTCAGACTCGCTACGAATCCATGATCCTAACTTACATCTATCGCTCATTGCACACATCTCTATACACAGTAATCAATGACTTTCACAGTCCTCACATATAACTTATTTACATCATGGTCATAGGAGAATATAGTACATCAATCATCATAATTATAAATCATAGTTCAACCTACCAGTCATCACTGGAAAACACACAACAATCTCCCGACTGCTCTGATCTCACGTCTGTCCCCTGGGACCTCTTAACTTGCAGTGATCTGACTATTCAGATTTTGCCTCTACTACGCCTCAACTTCACTCACAACATGCACGCTTCAACGTTAACTAACAGAAGTCAATATAGGTGAGCAGCCTCACTATCCCGTGAGTCAATCCTACACTTCCATGCCCCCGTAATCCTTGAATCCCGCTCACTCCACTCGTGACACAGCACCAAGGCTGTGAGGAAACATCGTGAGATACAGAAAAAGGCCGAATTATTGGAAATTCAAAAACAATTGTGCTGGTGTAATTTCAGGCACCATTTGAATTGAGTGCTTTTTTTTGTTTTGTTTTGTTTGTTTGAACCGCTGAGAGCGGCTTATGGGAGTGAATCAGTTAAATTCATTCAATTCGTCAACTGAGGAGCATTCATACGTTAAACCTCCACCTCCGCGCGTACATGTGTACGCTTTAGGGACGGCCTCAAAGAGAGCAACTTGAACACTTTGCGCTTCATCCACTGCTATTTTGTCGCTCTTTTTTTTTTTTTTTTCGTATGCGATAACTCCTGTGAACCAGCAGATTTCGGTGTGGGGTGGACAGGGGCGAAACTGTTAAATTCGTAAACCGTTTAATGTCAGTGATATACGAGCTGAGTGACAGACATCCTAAGTGAGAGAGGGAGACAGAGAGAGAGGGGGGAGGGGAGAGGCGGAGACAGAGAGGCAGACAGTCAGGCAGACACACAGCCAAAGAGGTCGAGAGAGAGAGAGAGGGGGGGTATACGGAAAGAGTCAGACAGACAGACAGACAGACAGACTGGCAAAAACAGACAGACTGAGAAAGAGACGGACAGAGCGAGAGAGCAAGGGAGAGAGACAGAGAGAGAGAGAGAGAGAGAGAAAGAGAAGGGGAGAGAGAGCGACAGGGAGACATAGAGAAAGAGAGACAGAAATAGAAATAGATAGGGAGAGAAGTGGAAAGAGAGACAGAGAGAGAGAGAGAGACAGAGACAGAGAGAGAGAGAGAGACAGAGACAGAGAGGGAGAGAAAGTCCAATCTTTGTAGGGAGTAAACAAAACAGAGATAAACAGCGAGTGACCTCCGACACTGGCATGGAGTTCATGTGAGAGCTCACCTCTGCCGTTTCCCATCATGGGTGCACATAGCGTGTCATCAGACACTGCCCAGCTTAATCAAGTTCGATTATCTTTTTTTTATTTTTGCTTTTTTTTTTTTTGCATATATTCATGTGTGTCTGTCTGAGGCGTAACTTTGGTTGACGGGGTCCAGTGAAATTATTTTTTTTTTTTTTAAAGAGTACGCCTTTTGAAAACTGCATTCTTAAAAATTCTGGTTGTATTTGTATTTATTGTGATTAGTCTTAATTCTGTGGAATACCAGTAAGAAAACAATAAAGACAACAGACGTGGTTCTGTTTCAGTGTTGAAAAAAAATATCAGCGGAACTGTATTGTATTTTGTTGCTCATATTTCAACCTTTTTAACCACAGTATGGCCTTTTCTTTGTCCCTCGTCGTCTCTCTCTCTCTCTCTATCTTTCTCTCCCATCTCACTCTTTTTGTCTCTGTTTCCCTCTCTTTCTCACTCTTTCTCTCTGTTTCTGTTTGTCAGACTTTCTTTCTCTGTCTATCTGTTGGTCTGTTTGTCTGTCTGTCTCTCTCGCTGTCTCTCTCTCTCTCGCTGTCTCTCTCTCTCTCGCTGTCTCTCTCTCTCTCGCTGTCTCTCTCTCTCTCTCTCTCTCTCTCTCTCTCTCTCTGTCTCTCTCTCTCTCAAATGTTGGATCGCAGTGTGCCCCACCAGTCCCGACGCCAGTTACGCCACTGGCGGATTGTTTATGTATTTCACTATAATTATATTTTTTGTGCATTTCAGCACATTGTGGCCGCCTTTTTATGTTCGGATACACTGCTTTTTAATATCCGTTTCTGAACATTTAATTAGTTTTAACGCCAGGAGAAGATGGCTTTTATCTCTCGCTAGATTATTGTAAATATGACACGTGTGTATGGGGATGTGTGTTTATAATGGTGAGCAGGTAGGGTTCGCGAGTCTGCGTGTGTCTTCCACAGCTTCCAGGCAGGTGTCCTCTGTTGTGCATGACGTGTAAACGTGCGCATACAGATGCGTGCACTGCGGTTCAAGTTTACGTAATTGCTTCCGCTGCATAATTTAAACCCCTGTGGGTGGCCCAAAATTTTAACACCGTCAGCAGAGTAGCGACAGCAACAACATCAACAACGACAGCAACGTTGAGGAAATAGCCATAACAAACAAACAAACATGCCCAGCCAGCATCCCTACGTGGATCCGATGTCGATTTGTATAGGATTTCCGTGAGGTTGGTAGGATTGCGATAGGGGCCAAAATTTTAACAGCCTCAGCAGTAGCGACAGCAACATCAACAACGACAGCAACAGTGAGGAAATCACCATAACAAACAAACAAACATACGCAGCCAGCATCCCTACGTGGATCCGATGTCGATCTGTATAGGATTTCCATGAGGTTGGTAGGATTGCGGTAGGGGCCAAAATTTTAACAGCCTCAGCAGTAGCAACAGCAGCAACAACAACAACAGTGAGGAGGTGACAGTAACAAACAAACAAATATACCCAGCCAGCATCTCTACGTCAATCCGATGTAGATGTGCGTAGGATTTCCGTAAGATTGGTAGAATTACATTAGGAGCCAAAATTTTAACAGCCTCAGCAGTAACAGCACCAACACCGATAATAATAAGAAGAAGAAGAACAGCAACAGTGAGGAGATGGTAATAACAAACAAACATACATACCCAGCCAGCATCTCTTGGTCAGTCAGGTTCGAATATTGTTGTTATTATACAATCCTACAACTCATTTTTCTTCCACAAAAAAGCGTCCTTCTCAAAACTGTGGTTGTGTCACTTCCTGTCTCTGAGACGCCATATCTTCTCTGCTAATTTAATTACAATTTTTTTTTTTTACCAAATGAAAGGACTTTGGATAACCTATTTTTTCATACCAATATCTCCATACCACCTTAATGCACGAAGTGCCTTATTTTGTCGGGGAGGGGGGGGGGGGGGGGCGGGGGGTTTCACATATTTTTTTTCTTTTTCTTTTTTTCCTGAATGTATGCCGATAGCGAAGTAGGATAGCTCAGTTTGTCTCCGTTTTGCCGTGTCAGTCCATAACGTTTATATAAAAAAGACTACTTCAGTTACCAAGAAAAAAAAAGTGCTTTGTGGGCAAGTGCGACAGGGCCAGGGTTTGTTTATGTATGTCATGGGTCACTGTGTGGTTGCCCGGCACGCCAAGGCGCTTATCTGAGAGTTACCTCCCCTCCCATACTCCTGTGAGAGTTGCCTCCCATGCTCCCCGTGTCTCTCCTCTGTCCTAATGTTCCTTCTTCTGACAAGGGGCTATCCATAAGGTACGGACCCAGCCAACTTGCATCCCTATGCCAATCTAACGCAGATTTGTGTAGGAATTTCGTAGGTTGGTAAGATTGCCGTTGGGTCGGACCCTACATCGAACTGACCTCGGGACGATGTCGCAACCATCGGATCTACGTAAGAAAGATGTCACTCTTATGTGCAAACTTGATGTCAGTCTTACGCATCGGATTTGCTCGGGGATGTTGGTTGGGTACTCCCGTGGAAGGGCAAATGGCGGGGGAGGGGGGGCTGGAAAACATACATAGGGAAAAGGGATGTTGCTTTGAAGTATTCGTACACTTTTCAGTCATGGTCATGGCTTTAAACGTTTAGTTTCATTCGTATATTTTTTGTTCAACAAAATTGGTTGTAGGATGATGTAAAAATCTAGTGCAGGCTGTGTTACTAATGAATTAGTCGAACAGTCAGTGCAAAAGTGCTATTAAACGCTTGAACATGCCAAGATCTTACAGTGGACATTCAACAATTTAATGGCCATATTTTATACTCGTACAAGATGGGAGTTTGAGTTTGAGTTGTGGAAAAGGCATGCCGACACGATAACGGACACACTGTTCTAGGAAAAAAAACAAGACGATAGACAGAATATTTATGACGGAAGGATAGGACAACAGCAAGAGACCCTACCAAAAAGCGTCCACCAACGACCCGCTAGTGTAGAGCGAATTGAAGCCAAGCGTACGAAAGGGTAAGTGCATGGGGCAAAAGTCGCCAAAATCGAGGATCCGTACTCTATGGATGGCCCCCTCCGAGCAAAACGCGGGGCGGACTTTGAAATGAGATCTCTCCTCCCCGCTACCCCTCCCACCTCCCCTCCTAGAAAGCTGACCCTGAGAAAAGGAGTAGGGCGGGAAGCAGAATAGCGTTTTTTTGTTTGTTTGTTTTTTTGCCTGATAAGAGTGCGTAATTTTCCAATTTTGGCTTTCAAAAAATAATATGTCGAAGATGGTTTCAAATTAATGCGCAGCAAACGTCAAACTATTTTGTTTTGTTTTGTTTTAGTTGAGGAAAAAACAAAAACAAGGCAAGAATCGTTTTGCTTTAAAAGTTTTATTTAAAATGTTATTATATTATTATAATTATGATTCGGTCTAAGAGGAATCTCTTCACTGAAATGGTTAAAACTGTTTGACAAGGAGAAAAGCTTGAGGGGGGGGGGTGGGGGAGAGAGAGGAGAGAGGCAATGTGTGAGAGAGAGAGGAAGAGAGAGGGGGCAGTATGTGTGTAAGTGTGTTTCTGAGAGAGACAGAATGTGTGTGAGGGAGAGAGAGAAAAAGAGGGGGAGAGTGAGACAGTAATGTGTGAGTGTGTGTGAGCGAGGGAGAGAGAGAGAGAGAAAGGGGGAGAGAGGAAGAAAGAGAAAGAGAGACAGTACAGAGAGCTCACATTAAGTTTTGACAAATTAACTCTGCGCTGATTCTCTTGCTGTTTTTTTCATGGGGACTTCACGCCCCATCTCGATACAATGAAGCTACGGCTATATTATCAGAGATGAGGTCGGGGGGTCTGCATTAGAACGTGGACGGGTGAGTGTATTAATAACACCGCGCGACCTTCGTTCTTATTTTTGAGCTATCTGAAGTTTCTGGAGATATTTTAGTATTTAGAAGAGGCATGAGAAAGGCACAAGTTGACACTTGTTTAAAATGCGCAGTGGCACTTATCAAGCTGTTTCACAGTTGCGATTTACTCAAACTCATTATCATAATACTAAAGCTTCAAAAGTGTAACGTCGGATTTCTCAGTTGGGCAAAAACGCGAAGTTGGAACAAACAAGAACCAAGGTCGCAACTGCGAGAAAATAGGTTTGATCTCGCCCGGAGCAGGATTCGAACTTAGTACCTCTCGCACATGGGCCCAGCGCACTAACAACTATGTCACTACCTCGGCCTGTGCTAACTCATAAGATTCATAGTGAGCGCCAATCCCAAGCATTTAGAACCCTTGATATTTGGCTCCCTGAGACATACACGGGGTACAAAGAGCAGTTATTTGATACGCCAGATCGGATGCTCTTCACTCCTCTCACGGGGTTTTCTGGAACTAAGGTGGGGTTTGGCATGTGTCAAGTGCTAGCACATGTTGAAAACCTTTGTTCCTGCACTTAGCTTTGCGTTATCACGTTTCCAGCCTTTGTTTTCGAGGTGACTAAAATTAAAACTCGTCAAGGATCATCATAATAGCCTACAGAACAGGTGTTTTGCATACCTATTTTTTTTTTTTTTATCTGGCTGTTTTCATGCCCAGCTTTACGATTGCTAGGCCTACATGGTTTCCTATACCGTTGTTCCAATACAGACGTTGCCATGCTAGAGCACGCAAGATACACGTCCTCGCCTTTGCTTCAGAAGCTCAAACTGTGGACCGGCGTTTTGTGTCTCTGTAAAAGTGTTTTCTGCCAAGAAAGGGGGTATCATATTATTAAGCCCAGTCAGACACAGTCAGATGCTGGCAGGCAAGAAGTGCACACCATAATTTCCTACATTTCCTTACTAAATCCGGAAGAACCCTATCATACTAAGCCCGGTCAGACTCAGTCAGCTTCTGCCATTATTTTCTTTGGTGTACATTTTGCTGGCAGCATCTGACTTTGGCTGACCAGGCTTAGGATGATACTGCCCTGAGTATGATACGCCAAACGCCGTAAATTGGTTTACCAGTGAAAATAAGCCACAACTATCTTAATTTCAGAGCACGGATTCCTGTTGTACCCACCAGTGGCTGGATTAAAAAAAAAAGAAGACATAAAAAATAATGCAGATCTTCTGAATGTCAAGGGTTTACAACATTGTCAACATAACTTAGTTTCTTTTCTTTCTCTCATGCTTTTCTTTCTTTCTTTTTCGCTCTTTCTTTCTTTCTTTCTCTCTTATGCCAGCCATTCTTCCAGATTTGTGCAGCCCTGGCATGAGTAAACAGATAGGGGAAAAACTAAACATTGCATAGAAACCATGGCGAGGTCTTATTGGTATCACCCCTACATTCTTAGTTACAGGTAAGGGCTTTTCGGTAGAAAAGTAGAGCATCTTTGACGAAGAATCTGTTTCAATTATATGGCATACCTCAAGCCACTACATGCGCAGATGGACCTTGGATAACGATGTCTTGTGGGTCTGTTGTCTGCCCATTGCGTCAAATTAACGCCGACCTCGTCTGCGTATGCGTCGATGTTAATTACCCCCGAAATGACGGTTCTAAAGGTGATGACATCATACCGGGCCGTGTCTTAACTTCTGCAACCTTCGTCTGGCAAGGTCCAGTACTCTTTATTCATTGTGAGCGAGTTGTCTGCCTGAGAAAGCGCTTAGGTGTGACGTGATTTATCGTTCTTGACTTCCAGCCTGCATGCCGTGCGCATTATGATATTATTCCCGCTACTCATATTTATGTTTATATATACTCACTGTACCGCCCATATTTTCCTCTTTGCACGGATCAAGGCCAGGCCAGGCCAGGCCAGGGCTGCCACCCCTACCCCACCCCACTCCTCCCGGGGACAAGAAGGAATGCCATTAGAATGTGCGTACACCCAAGAAACATCTGTATGCCATCCCGTCTGCATCAAATCCTATTCAAGTGGTATGAAATTCCATTTGTTTCAAAAGGCATTTTTGTTTTCGCGGAATGCATAGACATACATATGAACAGGAGCTCTACATCCATTATATGCGAGATTTTACACCTGGCGTCTTCAGTGTTTACCGTCATGTTACATGTTAGCAGAGCAGTTTGTTCTTACTTTGGCCTAGATTATGAAAATGTCAACTTTCACCAGGAGTGCCCGTCAAAACTGTATACCTATTTGTTAAATTGTCAAAGAAGTGTGTTTTGTCTTCGTGTTTCCCGGCTGGGAGAGCGTTGCTTGAAGAAATCTGTCTTCCATATGCACGCACGCACGCACGCACCGTCTCATTCTCTGGCCTTTACTGGTTATTGTCCGCTTTTTACGAATCAGCTTTATCTGGTGAAACTGCCCTAATGTTTTACCAGATTTTTTGGTGCTTCACGAGGGAAGCCATTTTGATATACTCTGAACAATTTTAGTTGTATGTGTGAATGTGTATGTTTATGTATGCGTGTGGGCGTGCGCATGTGTGTGTGTGAGAGAGAGAGAAAGATAGAGAAAGGGGAGAGAGAAAGCGAGAGATGGAGAGACAGAGAAAGAATGAAAGAGGGAGGGAGAGAAAGAAAGATTTAAATCTGTTTGGGAAGAAGGAATACACAGACTTGTGGACAAGGAAGGAGCTTAAATATTGTCTTTGATAAAGCAGTTCTGTCGTTGTCGGTGTTATCACTATCTTTCTGTCTTTATCAGCATTGGCATCCTCGCAATTACGATCAGCAGCATCCTTAGCTACATCATCACTGCTATTTATTTTAAGCGCAGCGCCGTTATTCTTACTTACATCATCATCCCTACCGCCACCACCAACCTCATCTCAACTGTCACATCACTGACCCCACCCTCGCCCCTTCCCAGACATTGTGGTTGTGGCTTTTACCCCCTCCCCCCTCTTTTTCGCCCCTACCCGACCTCACCCTCACCCCAACTTCTCTCTTTCTCTTTTATTTCTCTCGGTCACTATGAACAACAACAACAACAACAACAGCAACAAGAAATAGAGTTGATTTCACTGGAAGACACGAAACTTGCTTTTCTCCGAATTTTTAAGTTATTTAAAATTTGCACTGTATGACGGTCTATATCTCAACTTTACTTATGCCAGTGAGACATACAAAATAAACGGCAATGTATGCACTCACAAATAGTACAGACATAGGCCCAATATACTCAAAGATAACATAAATAATTTAACACATAATGAATGATTATATAATACATAAACATAATTTATATACTTTTAGACATTATTTGGACAATATAGGCTCTTGAACAGGACATAAATCCACAAAAATTCGTTTGTACATGAAACAAAACCTTTTATTCATACAAACAATTACACACATACATGTACACATGGACGCACACCCAGTCAAAACAAAAACAACAACCTCTAAGACTGCTGGGCTGCCGCGCTGCCAACCAGCGAAACAAAGTTTGTTTTTTGCGTTTTCATCGCAAACATGTGCCTGCTAAATTATTCAGTGTAATAAAATGATATGCAGACAGAATTTAATACACTTTTGGACATTATAAAGTCCTATACAGAAACATAAAACAAATCTTTCATAAATGCAAACAATCACACACATCGTTGGGGAATTTCCACATTGGTGTGTGTCCATTTTCGTCTTTTCGAGAAAAAGAGGATTGAAAGTTGAAGAGTTGTGTAAAATCAGGGCCAAAACGCATACAACATTACATCACAAACACACATCTCTTGGAATGACACTTATACATCATAAAATTAGGAGCGAGAGAACCACCCAAAACACAGGATACCGAGTCGTTTCAATTCGCCTAATGCCGTCCGTCGATTTGCGCGCGTATGATCCATGTCAACAATGCAACAAATCGCACCACACCCCTTCATAATTGAATGAAAGAAACCAGTACCACAAAGCTCTGTGAGTGGTACTCACCGTGTTTATACGCGCACAAGTTGTGGACATGTAATGAAAGAATGAATGGTCCGTCTCGGTATTGTGTCTCGAGAACCACTTTCACGACAAAATCTCCAAATCGGCAAAATGTCGCATACAACACTCTGGCAAATACTGCCGGGCTGCCAACCCGTGAAACAAAGCTTGTTTTGTGTTTTCAGTGCAATCATGCTTGTAGTAAACTACTCAGTGTAATAAATATGATATGCAGACAGAATTTAATGCACTTGCCGACATTACAAAGTCCTACACGAAAACATGCAAATAGTCACACTCCTACACCTGCACATGGACACACATCCAGTCATAAAAAAAAATAAAAAATCTCTAAGACCCCCGGGCTGCCGTGCCGGGTTGACGCGCTGCCAACCAGCGAAACAAGGCTCGTTTTGTGTTTTCATTGCAAACATGCTCGTGTGCTGAATTGCGGCTCACACCCTGCGCGTAACCATGTTTGTAGGTTTTTATCATACAATCGGGCCAGGCTGAAATTTATTTCTCTTTTCGACTTCCTGTGGCGAAATTTTGGGGTGTGAACCGAGACCAAAAGATAACATAAGGTCTATCGGCGGTTCTCATGTTTTATGTGTTTAGGTCCTTATTTTAGGAGATTCGCTGCCATTGGCATTTACACCTCTCTTTTCTGGTTTTTATTTTTCTTGGTGTGGTAGGGATTAATTAATTTTTAATTTTTTTTTTAGAATTTTGCCCGGGCAGCGGCCTTGTTCGACCTGCTCTTCTCGATTTTCAACTGCCAATTTATCTTTAATGTGCGCAACGTAGACATGGGCCTTCCGAGTTTTTGGTCCTCATCCGAGAAGACTTTGTGCGGGATCCTACCTACCATAGGGTCAGGGACAGGAAAATATGAGAAAAATCCCAAATTTTTCAACATACCTGCAGCGCCCGGGACTCGAACCCGGTACTTTCGGCATGATAGGCGAGCGCCTGCCTCTAGACCGTCTTGTCCCCGTTTTCATGCTTTATACATGAAGACTGAATTTAGCCAAAATAGATGTGTCCACGTAATTTACAGTCAAAATCTGGGACAGTTTGGAAATTTCATAATTTTTAGTCGTGCGGTCATGAAGTTTGAGATGCTTACATGGTCACCCTCGGGCTTCATTCGTATGATGGTGTGGTCTTCGGTGAATGTTTATGTATGGGGCCACCCATAGAGTATGCACTCTCGGAGGTGGGGGAGGGAGTGCTATCCACAGCTTAAAAAAGTGTACATGGGAGAGAGAGGGGGTCAGTTTCGCGTACGTATGCTTTTCAGTTACAGTAATGAATTAAAAAGTTTTTTTTCAACAAAATAAGATATAGGATTATTATATAAAAATCACTCGCTCGTTCACTCACTCACTCACTCCTATCTTCCTGCCCCCTTCCCTTAATTTCTCACTCATTAGCTCACACTCCTCGCTCGCTCGCTCACTCACTCACTCACTCACTCACTCACTCACTCACTCACACTCACTTACTCATGCTCTCGCTCACTCCCACTCCCTTCCTCGCCCTCCCTCTCCCCTCACTCACTCACTGACTCATCCACTTTCTCCTTTCCTTACTCACACCCTCATTCAGCAGTTCAAAAGTCTATGACTCAACTACCAAGGAAAGTACTGCACAGAACGGTAATGACAGATAATGTTGGAATTATTCACAACAGAAAATTACGACAACCACCAACCATCATCTGCCGGAAACATGCCCTCCACTCCCTCTCGCTACACGGAACTATTTAATTCTATTGTTGGGATTAAGATTGGTGAAGCTCTGAATATCAAACGTAAATATCGTACCCAAAATAGACCGTGAGATGTGCAAAGTGGCAGTTGTCGTGCCGACGTGTCGTAAAACTCAAGCTGAAACTCAAACTCAAACCCATTCCTTCTTGCTACAACAAGAGCAGTATTGGTTTGTTTCGCTTATTTCACCCCAAATTGTGATACTGGCCGCACGGCCTCCTCGCCCCAAGTGCACGGCGGTTGAACATGCGCACTTTTAATTTTTTCTATTTTGGCACCGTGACTGAGCATTATGTACTCATAAAGATTAGCTGCAATCCAAAAAAAAAAAAAAAAAGAATTGAACACTTACCAATAGATCGCAGGAGACGGTCACGACTAAAGGCATCGGCATCCATTTTGATTAAGGCAAAAGTCGAAATTTTCTTCTTCCGGTGCCGCATTCACTAAACAAACTGTCCAGTGGGCGCACTGTGCAATGTTGGTGGTTCTTTTTTTTTTTTTTTTTTAACCCATTCTTAGATTTTCAAATTTTAAGGGCCGTTCAGTTATACCTGAAAACTGCTGATAAAAAATATGCAAAAATGCCTGTTTATTTAATATGCATAATGTTATAAGTTGCCTTCTCAGTAGTCTGGCTTTCATTCCAGCCGTGATGCAGTAGGGCTAAAACAATAAACAAGTCGTATGTGGCGCAAGACAGTGTGTGTGAACTGTGAAGGTCCCTTAATTCAGAATGGACGAAATCATAGTCCGTGTGAATTGTATGGGGCGTGCCTGGTGGGAGGTTAAAGGGTCATAGGTTAAGGATGGCTGTTAGCCTCCACACAGAAACCTTCCACTGCAGACGAGAGTAATTGTTCCTGAGTGGATAGTAATTTGAAATAATGAGGGGCACAACTTTTGGAAGTCGTAAAATGATGACGTCTATTGTTATTATTCATGAAGTTATGTAAGAAGTTATGTGAATTATTGTGAATTATTTCTAACTGTTGGGTGCCGCAGTTAGGATTATTGTTACGTTTACACACTATGAGGGCATCTGTATGGCACGTACGCTCAGAGAAGGGGATACCTCCAGTGCATGAAAAGTGTACATGGGGAGAGAGAGAGAGAGGTTACTGTGTAGCGTAGTGCGCTTTTCAATTACGACAGTGATATTAAAATTTAGTTTTATGTATGACTTTTTTTATCCGACAAGACAAAATGTAGGGTGATATAGACATCAAATAAAGGTTGTGTTCCTAATTAAACATGCAAATGGTCCATAGAAAACACCATTTAAGGTAGCTCTCTACCCTAAGGGGCTTAAATGGGTTTCCCTGGGTCCATATTGATTTCCACCATACAACTAGTTAAAAGCTGCTTATTACGGGATATGCATTTTAAAAAGTTCAGGATATAAAAGCGTTGGCATTTTATTGTCATGGACATTCAACATTTTAGTGGCTGTATGGTCGCGCAAAGACAAGGGTGTGTGTGTGGGGGGGGGGGGGATTTCAAGTCAAGAATATGAAAAACGTACATGGAAAGAAGGTGGAGGGTCAAAATTGGGGTTTATGGATGACTTATGTTGGTGGATGGATACAGCGGGAGGGTCCGTATTGTGACCCTCAACATTTAGAAGGAACCACTAGTACACTTATCTATTTTATTTACAGAATTTATCAAACATTAAGAAGAGCAATGGGAAACAAGTTGACACGTCCAAAAACAAACAAACAACAACAACCAAAAAACGGGTCTAGGCTAGGAATCAACCTTTCTCACACTTTGTCATTTGCTCCTGGTTTGCGTAACATTATCATGTTCTCAAGCAAATGGGCAGGGCTTTAAACAAACTAGCTGTTTTTATCTTTCCAAGGCTATACACTCCCCCTCCTACACAAACAAACACTTGAAACTCTCTCTCTCTCTCTCCTCTCTCTCTCTTTATCATTCTCTCTTTCTTTCTATCTCTCACTCTCTCTTTCTCTGTGTCAGTCTTTCTTTCTCTCACTCTCTTTTCCTCACACTCTGTCTTTCTCTACCTCTCTCTATCTCTCCTCTCTTTCTTTCTTTGTCTCTCTATCTCTCCCTCTCTCTCTCTCTCTCTCTCTCTCTCTTTCTCTCTCTCCTGTCGGTCTTTCTTTCTCTCACTCTGTTTGTCTTTCTTCCTCTCTCTCTCACTCTCCCTATGTCTCTCCTGTCATTCTCTCTTTCTTTCTTTCTCATACTCTCTCTTCTTTCTTTCTTTCTCGTCTCTCCACTATAACGAACCCACCGTGTCTCATGTTAATTAGGCCCGACACAAATGACGAGTGCTATGTTTGATGTATTGGCCTGCACCAGCGTGAGTACTTAATCGTCCCCCGCCTCAAGTTGCAACGTTAACCACTGGCCTTCATTAAATAGCTACTGCAACCCTCTGCCCGCCACCACTAATTACTCGACAGGCTGTTTACACAGAGGTGCTTGCAATCTCCAACTTATTCCTCACTACGATGGTTCATAGCGTACACTGTACTTGTTATACGAGTTTGAAACAGCCAAGGCCACTATGTAGGCTATAATTATTACTATTGTTAAGAATTGCTTCCTGTTATGTGTGTGTTTGGGAATGGGGGGGGGGGGCGTATTGTTTTGCTGTTATTACTATCCCAGTTGCTATTTTTGTTTTTCTAATGTCACTAGATCTGTACTATGGGGGTCGGATTAAGGGGTGAAACAAACACAAAGCTGGCGAAGTGCCAGACAGGCGGCTCGCCGACCACAGATTTTGCCTCACACTAGCATAATTATAGGCACAGCCCGCTGCATGTCGCTGGGTGGCGGTATGGCCACTACCTGTTGTGTTGGTGTGAAGCAGAATTGATTGGGCGGCGAGCCACCGGTCTGGCACCTACATCAGCCTTGGTTTGTTTCACCCCTCAGGTCAACTGATGCCCTAGCGCAACAGCGCAGTATCCCTCCCCCCCCCCCCTCCATTGATCAACTATCAAGGCTTTAAGAAAGATTCCATAAATGCTGAAAGCGATATAGGATTTTGAAAATCTGATACCCCCCCCCCCCCTTCCATTGATCAACTATCAAGGTTTTAAGAAAGATTCCATAAATGCTGAAAGCGATATAGGATTTTGAAAATCTGATACCCCCCCCCCCCCCCTCCATTGATCAACTATCAAGGCTTTAAGAAAGATTCCATAAATGCTGAAAGCGATATAGGATTTTGAAAATCTGATACCCCCCCCCCCCCCTCCATTGATCAACTATCAAGGCTTTAAGAAAGATTCCGTAAATGCTGAAAGCGATATAGGATTTTGAAAATCTGATACCCCCCCCCCCCCCTCCATTGATCAACTATCAAGGCTTTAAGAAAGATTCCGTAAATGCTGAAAGCGATATAGGATTTTGAAAATCTGATACCTCCCCCCCCCCCCCCCCTTTTTTTTTTTTTTTCAATTCAGTTTTCCACCAGGCTAATCCACAGGCCAGACTTCACAGTTATCTTAAATAATAATAGAAAGAAAAAAAAAACAACTTCTTTGAAAAAACATGCCATTCATGAAACAAAACAATATTAAGCAATAATATGAACAAATTTTTAATATAGTTCAAACTTTATTTTAATTTCTTGAGAACGTTTCTTCCAGATTTTTTAACCACCAAAGGTTTTGATCCGGTCTTGAAAACTTAAGTTGGCGCGCGAAATCTGCTTCCATACTTCCCGGGGTGAAGGCAGCACCTGGACGTGCCTATTTGCTTGATTGTTAATCCAGGGCTTAGAGAGTATCAGCATCCTGAAGACTAAACAATTCTAGTTTATTAAAGACTGTTACAAGAGTTTTTCACCATCGTTTTAAGTTTGTGTATGTATACCGAAGTGAGCTGCCACGTATTCTGTTATTTGATGTGAGCAAGACACAAAGAGCCTCTTTCTGTAGTTTAGACATTTGACAAAGATCCGGGTAGCCGTATGAAAAGTATCAGAGAGTATCCTGAAAGAGTGACGTTTTGTTTAGGCTGGCGTGCCAGGAAATCTGTCTTCAAACACTGAAAGAGTTGTTTATGATATGATGCCTGGTTGGACTGTAATCGGGATACTCTCAACACTTTTATAAGAACTTTTTGACAATACAGGCTCGGCCCCTCAGCCTCGTTTTATGACAACTTCCGGGTAAGATGTCAAGCACACGTGTACTAGTATGTTCCGTACTTTATCGTCTGCCACCAGTTTTGGATTACAGTCCAAAGACAAGACATTTCGGCGCCATGTTTTCATGAAAAGCAATGAATTATTCAGGAAAAAAAACAAAAACAGGTGTAGACGAAAACAAAGCCAAATACTCCTGTTTTTGACTTCGTGAAAAACAAACTGGCCCATTTTCTTTTTCGATGAAGCCTGGCCTTTGTTTGTGTCCCTTCCTGCGGTTACTTCTAAGAAAGATAAGCCGCTAACAGTTCACGAAAGAGGTCGGTTAGAGTGTTTAGGATAAACAACAACAACACCTTAGGATCTACCCATCTCCAAATCTTGATTTCTCCTCCCCGGGCTTGTAAAATAAATAAAGCTGGAGTGAGTTTGGCCGTTTGTTGATTCTCTGCCGTCGCTGTAGAAATGAAAGAACGCTGAGCTTTGGACGCAAGAGTTATGAGCGAGTTGTTTGACTTAGATGCTCTTACCAGCACAACACAACGAGTTGCAATGTAGCTGGGGGATGCGGTGGCCTAGGTGCAAGGCGCTTGCCTCTCATGCCGAAAGTACCGGGTTCGAATCCCGGTGGGTGCAGGCATGTTGGAATTTGGGGATTTCCCTCATATTTTCCTGTCCCTGATCCTATGGTAAGTAGGACCGAGCACCTAGTCTTCTCGGATAAGGAAGAAAAATTCGGAGGGCCCGTTTCCACGTTGCACACGTTAAAGATATCATGGCAGCTGGAAATCGAAAAGAGCAGGTCGAACACGCTGCTGCCCGGGCAAAATTCGATTTTGACATTTCTTTATCACCTGTCCTTTTGTAGGTGAAGGAATATTATATTGATTGTTTTATTGTGTTGTGACTCGATGGTAAGAGCCCATGACTCACGTGCGAGAGGTTCTGGATTTGGATCCTGCTCGCAGTGGGATCCAGCGGTGCGGGTGTTTTTGATGTGAGCCCAAGTCTGTGTTTCAGATAGTAAACAAGAATTGTATGGCCTGTTTGTGCTGAAAGGGGAAGTTACACTCTGATAAGCGATAATTTCAAATTCAAATTGCGAATACAACATAACAAGTAAGTCTGAGGATCATCCAAAAGGAGGACCTCACCAAACATGAGTTAAAATCCGTGGACTAACTTAAAGTAAATCTCCCATTAAGATGAGCGCCATCAAACAAGTTAGCGTTTTTGTCCATGGACTGACTTAAAGGAAAACTCCCTAGATTTAGCTCCCTCAGACGTGTCTTAATGTCCCTGGGCTAGCTTAAAGGACAAGCCCCACATTTAACCCTATCAAACATAATGGAATTGAATATATTATTTCCCATGCGAAGCTTTGCTACATACAACTTTTTCTTTTTGCCAATTTTTGACCTACCATTTCTTATGCGGACTCTGTGTTCCAAAATGTTTTGCACTTTGATGTGATTAACTGACGATAATTCTCCCCCCCCCCCCTCCCCAAAAGGTGATTTAAACCAAGTAATTCTAACTACAACAACAACAATAATAACACAAACAACAAGAAAAACAACAACACCGGTCATTATGCCACTACTTAAGCTATTCCAGCCAATTAGAAGGTGTTGATGATTACTACAGTTTTGCTTGAAGTCAGACAGGAAAGGGACCCGTTTACAAAAAAAAATAAAAAAAATTCTGAAGCATCTGTGCAATCTTTCAAGAGCCCTGATAATTTTTTTAAATGTTTACACAATATCACAGCTCTGTTGTAAAAACTGCACTTTGTAGTTCCTGCCGCCCCTGATAAATTCGTGGTTCTTTCAACCACTGTCGGGCTGCTACAGGAGGCGAATGTCGTGTCTGGAAGTTACTGACAGGGGCGTCGGTTTGGGGAGGGTTCTTTGAATTGATAGAGGACGATGATTTACATTTAACAAGATGTGCAAATAGTTGAAAGGGAGATAGGCCACAGCACAGTATAATTCGAACTAGATGTTATACAATTTACAGTTTCTTTCATCATCGTTTCTCATTCTGTATGCATTTGTATTATTACTCTCTGTGTGCGCGTTTTTTTTCTCTCTATCCTCTTTCTCTCTCTCTCTCTCTCTCTCTCTCTCTCTCTCTCTCTCTCTCTCTCTCTCTCTCTCTCTCTCTCTCTCTCTCCGCCCCCTTCTCTCTGCTGTCTGTTTTTGTCTGTCTGACTATGCATATGTGCGTTTCTTTGCTCTGTGTGTGCGTCTCTCACACTCTCTCTCTCTCTCTTTCTCTGCTGTCTGTTTTTCTCTGTCTGTCTATGCAAAAATGTGCGCGTTTTCCCTCAGTGTGTGCGTGTTTCTCTCTCTCTTTCTCCTTGCTGTCTGTTTTTCTCTGTCTGTGTGTGTTTCCGTGTCTTCCTCTCTCTCTCTCTATGCATGTTTCTCTTTCTCTCCATGTGTGTGTGTGTGCGTGTCTCTGTGTGAGTGTTTCTCTCTCTCTCACTGCTATCTGTTTTTGTGTATGTCTGCGTGTGTTTCTGTGTGTGTGTGTGAGTCTGTGCTTGTTTCTTTCTCTCTCTCTCTCTCTCTCTCTCTTTCCCTGCTGTCTGTTTTTCTCTATCTGTCTATGTCTGTGCATGTTTCTCCGTATGTCCGTATGTGTGTGTCTCTCTCTCTCTTCTGTCTGTTTTCTCTGTTTATACGTGTGTGTGTTTCTCTCTCCCTGTGGGTGTATGTATGTCTGCGTGCGAGTGAGAGAGAGAGAGAGAGAGAGAGAGAAAGGAGAGTGAGAAAGAGAGAGGGAGAGAGTGAGAGAGAAAGAGAAATTGAAAAAGGGGTGGGGGTTAAGGTTGTTTTTTTTCACGGCGGGGGCTCACAGGTGATAACCAGAGCTTTGAATGGAAGAACTTGAGGCAAATCTGGTTGAAAATCCCGGCTACTCCATCCATCTCCCGTACAATTTACGAGACACTTTACAACCACGTTACAGGGGAGATAAACCCACGTCCTTGAAACCTTGAGTGTAATCGGCCTTGATTTTTACGTTTGTCGTTAGCCCAGCTGTGTAAATTCACATACAACTTAAAGCTGATTGTGCACGATGCATTATAAAACATTCGCTTGTGAGTGCTGCTTTGCTCTTGCAACTTCAAAGCCCCCCCTTTTTTTTGGTGTTTTCTTTCACTGTTTCTGAGTGGTTTACAGAATGCTTTGGGGCCGTTTGGGGGGGCCATCCACAAAGTACATAAGCACGATGTTTGGTGATTTTGACACCCCCTTCCTTTCTGCGCGCTTTTCATATGTTTGGCTTCATAAGGCATTTTCATGGACTGAGCGAGTGTTTGAGTACCACAAATTGAATATATTTGATTTTTTTTTTTTTTTTTTAATTTATAGTCCAACAACTTTGCTATAATAATAATAAATAATAATAACAGTAACAAAAATAATAAAACCAAGCTCACACTATTCACTTTATTACTTTTTAATTCATTACCACATACACTTCCTAGATCTCACTCCCGTATCCCACCCCTCCCCTGCCTCAATGTATGTTTTCATACGCTGTGGGAAACCAAAATGAACTCCTAAGCGTAGGACTGAAGTCAGGACTGCACATAGAAAATGACATCATTCCTACTTAGATCCGCTGGTTACGACATCAGGCCGACGTAAGTTTAATTAATATAAGGAACCCGCCATTACGGTAATCCTACAAACCCTACGTAAATCGTATACAAATTTACATCGGATTGACGTAGGAATGCTGGCTGGGTATCTTCTCCACCTTCCGAGCATTCTGACTTTTTGGATTGCTCCATGCCCAAATTTCATCTCCGGAAAAAAAAATCTGCCTTTTTTACAAAAATGAGACAAAAAAACTGGTCCCAGAAAGTGAGACCAAAAAAAAAAAAGGTGCCAGACATTATACGTTTAATTACAAGAAGGCAGATTGCTGTGGCAAAGGAGATAGTGTCACGCCCGTTTCACATGGGCGTGAACTTTCACCTTTCAACCTGCCTTATCGCAGCGAACTCTCGTGACGGAGTCATCTGGTCGGCGTTATAAAGTTAGAAAGGAGAAATTAAGGAGATGTAATCTGGAATGCACTTGAATAGTACACTGTTGTCGTTTGGGCCCATCCAAGCAAACCATTTTGAATAAATCTTTAATGAGGGAGTCGTAAAATTGAAGATAAGAGGCGAATTATAAAAGAACGGATAAGACATCTCTTTTTTTTCCCCCTTAGATGTGACATACCGATGTTTAGGAGATGGATAGAGAGACGAAGCATGAAAAAGATAATGTGATTGTGAGAAAGTTAGAAGGAAAGAAGGGCAGTATGAATAGAGTAAAGCAGAAATCATACCTGACAAGAGAAATGGATTTTTACTTACTTCCACATAATCAGTCTGATAAAATAAGGCTTGCATCAGAATGTAAGAAGGACTGTAAGCAGAAATCAGAATTCTATTAAGAAACAATATTTATTATCTGATAAGAAAAATGCATATTTTTATGAATGGATTTTTACTTACTTCCACGTAAATCAATCTGATGAAATAATTTCCTGATAAGGCAAGTGACGGAAACATTGCAAACAAAATTTTGATGACTTCTTCCATCTGTTTTAAAGGTATGCTACCAATTTTGCAATGCACCAATTAAATATTGTGTTTCTCAAAATTCTGGCCCCCTTTTTTTTTCAAATCATAAAAATGGCGTCTCCCTCTCACATTAATTTTGAGCGACCAAGTCATGTGCCCCAATTGCCCCACTCCTCGTGCGCCACTGTATTTTGAGTAAAACTGGCATATATTCATATCTTGTGCAAAACTGGAATGTAATCTTATTGTCCCAGACATTTTGTTTTTAAACCTTCAACCCTTCAAAACCTGTTTTACCTTATATCCATTTCGCATGACTTTATCCCCCCCCCCCCCCCAAATACACAACAATTTTATTTAGCCAGTTTCTCTTTCAAAAACCATTTAAATGGAATTCTTGGAATTCTAAAAGAACAGTTCTATGGTACCGACTGACATATTCATGCGATTCCTGTCATTGTTTCTGATTAACGCGTTCAACATTGGAGGTACATTGGTGTACATGGGGGCAGACATGGGTATTTTCACATAGAAAACCAAAACTTGCTGCCCCCCCCCCCCCCGAGATACGAACCACTGTCTTGCGCGTATCCTCAAACCCAAGTCCAAAAGCACAGACCACATTAATTTTCTGTGTAAGACCTACGTAAATATACTAAGGTCTCATCCCGTTGAATGACCAGTAATTCACCTGCAGAAACGCCAAACCCAGACAGTAACGTAAACAGCTTAGTCTGATCCAGTCGCGACCGAGGGGCAGTGGTAGCGTCCGTTGACTGACCTGTGTCCCTAGGGGTAGATTGGTCATTGGAAATGTTTATAATTATGTATATACCGTTGTGGGTCACAGTCTCTGATTAGCTAATTCATTCATTAGCTAGAATGAAAAGAAATGTGATGGATACTTAGAGATCGTGCGAAGTTAACAAACGATTTCTGGAGTGCTTTTTGGCCATTCTCTACACAGTATATTTATAAGCTCGCAACTTAGCTGACCTGCACATTTTGAATGCTTCCCTAAAAATTAATGAACTAACGAGACAATATTTTATGGACATGGTAAATAAAGGCAACATTCGTTGAATGGCATGTTCATCTTACTCAAACCAAAACCGTCTTTAGGCATGGGCGCAATGGCCAGTTGCTTAGGGGCCCCAAGGGTGGGGGGTGGGGGGTGGCATGCATGCAAATTTACATTACTTTTTGAAACGGGGAAGAAAATCCCATTGCTTTGCCCACAGGCCCATTACGATGTTCAGACGGCCCTGAGCATATGAATTGAAGTTTGTTTTCCACTCACAACCTAGCAATTTATGACTGATGCAGTGTTTTGTATAAATATTATTGTCAGCACAGGTTTAGTTAAGAATTTATAAGTGAGACCCATAAAATGGCTCACTGTGTGAAGTATCGACAATTTCTTATCAACAGCCATACTATTTTTTCATTCTCTATTCATGAAATGTGAAGTTTATTTCTCTCCTGTTATATTCATCAATAATTGCCCGTGGGATAGGAAAATTGGGGAATTGGGAAGGGGGGCAGGTGTTGGGGTGCTTTTCTGTTATTCGTACAAACATTCTCTCTCTCTCTCTCTCTCTCTCTCTCTCTCTCTCTCTCTCTCTCTCTCTCTCTCTCTCTCTCTCTCTCTCCTCTCTCTCTTACATGGCTTTATTTTTGCGAACGTCCGCCATCCGCAATAATTCCTACATAGTATAAAGACCCTTTGCCAATTCAGTAGTACATTATTACCATCATCTTTGATGTCCGAATGCTGTAACATAATATATGGAACAAGAGATATGGCATTTTTAATGTATATGGGGGAAATACTCAGGTATGTGCAAAATAACCGACTTGTTGAAAGTCGAAGAATCTCAGATTGCTGGAGTTTAGCCAGTAGCCAGTGGCGTCTCTGTAAGTGCCAGTCTAGGTCCCCGGGGGGTCTTTTGGTACGTACGTGCTTGTCTGACCTACCGAACTCATCTAAGTGTCAGAAACCAAAGACTTTGCGACTTGTACAGTACATGAAACAGTATAGACGCAAATTCGGCCCTGGTTTCCCTTACATCAAAGGTTGTCCGCCCATTTGCCTGGGGAGTAACGCCCCCTTGAAGCGGCTGCCAGATGGCGCTGCAGGTCGTTACAAGCGGGAAGAGCACTCATCACTTGCCATCAGACTTGATTATCAAGCTCGAAGTCCCCCGAGTTCTAATTGAGATGATGATATGCGCAGATGGGCACTGATGAACTCTGATTTCTGGGAGGGCTCTTCAGATAAATCAGTTTTCATTTCTTTCTGCAAAGCTTGATCATGTATAAGCAATCTGCTGTCTCTAACTTGGGACAGACAGACAACTGCCATACCCTACCTTTAGCGAGAGTCTTCGGCTTGTGAATGCCATTATCAATAAATATGACACCCTCCACGTTACCTTTGTAATCTTTCCTTGTGTAGGGACAGAATTCGATACGTTTCGCAGTTTACACGGAACTGAATGTATCTATAGATATTTGGTAATCATTCTCCAAAGAGGCTGAATTTGTTTTTTGCTGTTATGAAGCATTTGCCAGTTGTGTGCGTAGGGGCATTCATCCACTGTTTCTGGCATCTGTCTTCCCCTGTAGGCTTGTTCTCTCTCGCTCTCTCTTTCTCTCTCTCTCTCTCTCTCTCTCTCTCTCTCTCCCGCTCTCTCTCCCTCCCTTCCTCTCTCTCTCTCTCTCTCTCTCCCTCCCTCTCTCTCTCTCTCTCTCTTTCTCCCTCTCTCTCTCACTGTCAAATTTGCTGATCATCGTTTTTTTTCTGTCCTTTTCATAATTATGTACCTTATCATTATTTCCTCTTGATATTATTTTTTTCTCAGAATGTGCGCCCTCTCTCTCTCTCTCTCTCTCTTTCTCTCTCTCTTACTTTGTCAAATTTGCTGATCATCGTTGTTTTTTTTCTGTGTCCTTTCCATTTCCTCTTGATATTTTTTCTCAAAATTTGTGCCCCCCCCCCCCTCTCTCTTTCTTTCTTTCTCTCGCTCTCACTCTCAGAATCGCTGTCTCTCTCAAGCACGCTGCTCTCAAGATCTCTCTCTCCCTTTCACGATCTCTCTCTCCCTTTCACGATCTCTCTCCCTCCCTCCCTCTCTCTCTCCCCTCTTACATTCCTGCGCCATTGACTCAGTTTCTCCCTACTGTCTCACCCCACAGGTGTTCTGGGTAGGTCCCCTGGTCGGAGCACTTCTGGCTGGCCTCCTCTACGAATACATCTTTGCCGCTGGTGCAACATTCGCCGGAGCCAAGAAATGCCTGTTGCGCACCAAGAAACCCAGGAAACAGCCGGAGCCGGAGAAAGCCCCACTGGAAGAAGTCAAGAATGACGTCATCGAAATTGACGAATCCAAAATCGACTGCGAAAAAGAGGCCAAGGCTGAAAGTGACGTAGAGAAAGGGGAAGCAGCGGTGAAGGAAGTTAATGAGAAGGAATAAACTCTTAAAAGCACGTAATTGCAAAGATGAAACTGGGATGAAATTCTATTATGATTGTGGAATGGGTTGAAAATCAGAATATGATGCGATATGCTTTAATTGTCTAGGACGATGGGACGGACTGAAGGCTTAAGATGAGAAGTATATAATATATTATGCACAGGTCGGATTTTGAAGTTGTTCTACATAAACAATTTTCAGAGTCTTACAACTGTTTATTTTGTGTGAATTTATGCAGTTGAAGGGGATTAGTTCTACGTCATGTCTAAGTCCACCTGGACTATAAAACAAACAGTACAGTTGTGCATAAAGGCCAGTTGATAAATTGTCTTCTGTTGCAAAGCACATTGACCCAGGACTGTCATTATTAAAGTGTCGAGGTATCTTGCAACAGCTGAAGCTTTCAGAGTCTAAGATTGCACCAAGAGCACTTTTTGCTCACTGCCTCAATTTTAACTTTTGTGTGAGTTAGTCACGATATAGACCGAAGCCCTTCAATTTTAATGTTTGAAAGTAGAATTTTTAAAAATGACGTGGGAAAAAAAAACAAAAGAAGGGAGATAATCAAGGCAGGATTTAAAGGGACATAACAAATCAGTTCACTTTGCTGT
Source organism: Onchidella celtica (assembly GCA_963931925.1). Classification (NCBI taxonomy): domain Eukaryota; kingdom Metazoa; phylum Mollusca; class Gastropoda; order Systellommatophora; family Onchidiidae; genus Onchidella; species Onchidella celtica. Next base: position 49,483,357 of record OZ007574.1, read on the forward strand.
AGTTAACATAGGAAGTTGAAATGTGATTCAAAGATAAATAATTGTATTATATCACCTAAGAGCTCATTCGTGTTCTTATTAAGATGCTTTCATCCTCGTTGTGTGTCATTCATTTTTAAAAGATTGCTTTTAAAGAGAAGTTGGGGGATATATATATACGAACTCCACATCATTGTCATAAAGAGAGGGGTGGGGGGGGGGGGGGGTAACTCATCCTATCAGTTAAAATTTGCAGCTTTACATTTATTTTTTTAAAACATTTTTTATTATTATTTTATTTGCTCCTACTGTAAACATCCTCTTTGCCCATTGTCATTTCTGTCACTCACATTTACTTGATGAGTTTGGGAAAGTGATCGTCACCTTTTCATTTACATTTTGTACAATGTTTCTATTCGTACATTTGCCTTGGTTTTCATCACTTCACCCTGTTTGCTTTACTCGTTTTTTGTTTTTTTTTACGTTATTATTTTGTACGATATAATAGCAATACATTGCTGGAAGTATTAAGATCTGATTGAAAATACTTCGTCTCTTGTATTCAACTTTTTCTTTCATTTTTTTTCTTCTTTAAAGCACCTCCAGAAGAATTACAGCAAAAATAGATGAGACCTAACTGTCTCATAGCTTTAAAAACATGTGGCGTTATTTTAAGTCGCGATAAATCGCTGGCATTTTTATAAATGGATTATTTTCAGGAAATTAAACAATTCTAAACTAGTGCCTTAATTACTTTTGTGCAGCCATGACTTATTAATATGGTCAATATGATTTTTATTTTGCGTACCTCATTTGAATTGAATGAAAACGTGTGCATGTAGGCGTTTATGCCAAATTATGTTTAAGAAATGTTTATAATTTTCTTTCATTTATTTTTGACTTATTATGCTTAAACTTATCTTTTTTTTTTTTTCCCTCTGCATTTGAGCTGGGCAGAAGCAATACTGTAATTATACTATAGTCCGCACTATTTTTTCTCTCTTTAACTTTGTTTTTCTTTCCTTAAATCACACATTATTTATACACAGGAAAACTAAATGACCTCGATAACAAAAACAAACAAACAAATAAAATTCTCAATGATACGACAAAGTAATAGCATTAACGATGAAGCAGTAGAAAGACGGTGCCTACATAATTACTTAACTGGGTGTGGCCTTTTTTTATATCCATTATTTGAAGAGTTCTACGTGTATTTCTTGAAGATCATCTGTGAGAAAGCTCAAAGCTTATTTTCAGTTTATCGTGTAAGAATTATTTGAGAGCTCATTTCTTTTTAAAATGCTTTCATAATTCTTTCGGTTTCGATATCTTTCGGTCATTGCACAACAGAACAAGATGACTGTATTTTCTATCTCTCTTTCGCTCCCCTTTTTTTCGCCTGTCCTTCTTTTCTACCGACAATTCATTGCAAAATCAGTTCAAACTCTTTGCTCATTATCATCCACTGATTCATGATTATTGATTGCCATAGATTTTATTCCATACATCATAATAGTGTGAATTTTACAAATGAACGTAACTAATTCTGCAGCAACTGTCACAAAAGCTTGCGTCATTCATTCCCTACACATTCTAGCTTTTCGCCAGCTTCTTTTGGCAGAATTTTGCATCATCAAAAGGCTCTTCCAGAAACTGGCGACATTTTGTAATACAGTTTTAAAAGTTAACTTCACTAAGCTTACACTGCCGTTTTTTTTTTTTTTCAACCATTTACTGCCTTTACAGTGTTCTAAATTTGAAACACGTTACACGTATCAACTATTATGTATTTGGCGCACCTTTAATTTACAATTAATAGATAAAACTGCCTGGTGAGTGTGTTTCGCTTTCACTTGACGGTTTTAAGTGAGTTTCGTAAAAAAAATTTTGTTTTTTTTGTTTGGACGTGCCAATCCATTTCTTGGGCCTAAAGGGTTAAACTGTCCTTTTAGATTGTAATAAGGCATAGGTCAACGGCTGGATTAATTACTTATATATATATCAAATTCAAAGGAGCATTAATTATATGAACTTGTGGGTACGAAGGAGAAAATAATGTCTGCTACAGTGTTAGTGCCAGCCTTAACATTCTATTTAACAGAGTTGGGTGGAGCAAGAAAACGCAAGATAAGCTTGCTACAGCCCTGTGGGAATCAAGTGCTTGAATTTTTGTTTTTGCATTGCAAAAAAGCTCTCAGCTTTTATAGGAAAGAAAAAACACTTACCCCGAGCGTGAGGAATTTGTTAGAAAGTTTATGTTTAATCACATCACATCTAAGAATATTTGTGCAAAGTATGAGAGTCCTTTTGTATATAATTGGAAATATTTTTTACGTCAGTCTTCTTTTATTCTTACAATTTCAAACAGTATTTTATTACGTAACAGTGCCTCTATATCTGAAATAAATATAATATATTATAGTACATGTAACTTTATTTAATTAAAAACTTATTATATTCAACATTTTTTTCGTTGTATTGAAGGCAACGATTTACACAAGCACCAGTATTTAATGGCTTTTCTGTACTTTCTCTACTATTTTTTGTTCGTCTGTGCCTTGCATTGTTCGAAATAATATAAAATCCGTTTGAGCAAGTATTTTTGTGAGAAGGATTTAAGATGGAAATAAACGTTGGTCATTACATTGGTGTGTCTGTAATTTTTTTTTATTATTATGTTTTTGCTTTTTTTTATGTGCATGTGTGTGTGTGTGTGTATGGGTGGGTGGGTGTCTACGCATATGGTGTTGTGTGTTTACTATATGTTTACCATGTTTACCATACTTTTCGTGTGCTTCATAAATACACAAAGAAAACTACATGTATAAACATATAATAATTCCAGAAGAATGAAAAAAAAACAACAACAAAGAAACAAAACAAAAAGGAATTTATTAATATTTACATTCTAAAATTTTCTAGTAGTTTAAAATTGCTCCTAGTGCTGATGGCTTTGGCTAAAAATAACTTTTTCCCCCCCGTATTTTAGCTTTGTACCAAATCCTGGGGCGACTTCACAGTTTTTTGGTGTTGTTATTGAGTTGGACTTTTAATAATAATATGTGTAATTTGTTCTTAATATAAGAAAACATAAACCATTCTCACGAGAATGCAAAACAACAACAACAAGTAAACACAAATTTCTCTCTCTCTCTCTTTCTCTCCCTCTTTCTCTCTCCATCTCTCTACCCATGTTATGATGTGTTTGCTAAAAGTCTTCTCTTCATCCTTGTCTTATTTACAGAGACTGCCATTTTTCTTTTGCCATTGACCCCCTCCCCTCGTTCTATCTGCATCTTCCCCCCCCCCCCCCGCCATAACGAAGCAACAACAACAACAAAAATGAATTAACCTGCCAACACCCTTTATTCATAGCTAGTGGTTAAGATTAGAAACATTGACGATAAAATCTTAAATAATGTTTTGGAATTTGCTTATCTCGAAAACATCATAAAAATTACACTAACGCGAGGTAATAAAAATAGATAATAAAACAGATAATAAAAATGACAGCTCATCGTATTGTGAAATAAGTATTGTACACGATGCTGGCCGTAGAGCACGTCAAGTCAAGGAATATTATTAAACTCATATGGGAACTATAGACTTTGTCTATTTTTATTGAAAGGAATTTCAGATGTTGAGTAGTGAGGAATTTCAGTCACCATTTTTCCATCTCCTGAGTCGTCCTATTATAATGTGAAATGCAAAAGGAGATTATTATTTATAAACACATGTACCTGTACACACACACATTCTTTTCCTTTCGTAGTCTATTTAAATTTGACTCATTAGTTCGACCAAATGTATAATTTTTGTTCCCTTTTTTGTTTTGTTTTTGTTGTTTGTTTTTTTCCCCACATTCAATTGACCCCTCTCGCCCCTTCAACCCCCTGCCTGAGCTGAGAAGAGGATCAACCGATACTGAGTGTTTAGTTGGTGTTTTGTTTCGTTTAATTTGATTTTTTTTTTCTTTACCGTGAGATGGGCGTTCATGTTGTCGTGAAAATTTGCGAGACAACTTACAGCACTATAATATTTTACGACAATGTCCATGTCGCGGGGTAACAATAGACGCTACTCTGCCGTCAGGAAATTCATCCATGATTGAGTATCTTTGTTCGGTTACCATCTGGCGATGTTGAAATGTGCGTCCTGTACCTGTTGACGGTTTCTTGGACAGACACGTATGAGAATGCGTTGCTAAGTATAATTTGATTAAATTCGTGTACAGACAGCACTTAACAGCTTTGTAGGATATTAAAATCTGAGTAAACAGCGGCGAGGGTAATACCTCTAGAGGCCCTATCATTAAAGTTTTATGATTCCGAAGGAAAAAATCGAAATACTAAGACTAAGTGAGAATTCACCATTGAGCTGATAATCAAACAATGTTTTAGATATCAGCCAATGTCATTCTTCAAGTAAAGTTTCGCGAGATTGCTGATGCAGCCAAAAGGAACTGAAAATCATTAGAATTACGATGGATCTGGATCTAGAACTAGAATATCTAGATCTAGATTAGATCTAGTCCGAAAATTTACACATTCATCCAAGCAATGTTAGAATTTTGAGCAATTGACAGTTCTAGATCTATATCTCCACATCTGTAATCTGCATTGTGTCCTTTGAACCAGGTAAAAGAGCAGCAGTTGAAACCCATTAGACTACTACAAAAGGAGGAGGTTAGCTGTTTTACATTCACACACCTAGCAGCAGTATCTCGCAGAAAACCATAATATTGTTACATGTGTCAAGAGATACTGGAAGCTCACTATGGCACCCAGCAGACCGACCAAAGATAGAGAAACAAAAGAGGCAAGGGTTTTAGCCAACAGATATGAAATGGTGAAAAAACTTGGAAGTGGAAACTTCGGAACGGCATTTTTGTGCAAGGACAGGAAAAGCAATAATGAATTGTGAGTGGGTCTGTATTTGAATAATTAAATTTACTTGACTGAATTGTATGTGCTGGTGAAAGAAAGACCATTCAGAGATAGCTATAATCACTTATAGACTTCAAATATAATGGTGACATATACTGACTGATGGCTTGTGGAGAATGTAAAGTCACTGGATCAACTCATAGTTGTTCGTGCTTTCAAAGCTATTAAGAATACCAATAGCTAGGTATACATATTTTAAAAAATGGTTACCTTAAAAGCTGGGAATAAGTTCAATGTTTTATGTCATAAACTGGAAAATTGATTGACAATTGCAAGCTTCTGTGGAAGTTGTAACACTGTGTTTCGGAAGTTTAATCACCTTTTAACCCTCACCCTGCGACGGGCATAGCAATACCAATACAGCTTCAACTTTCCATGCATTCACTCTGCATGGGTGTACCAAAACGGCATGGTCAAGCTGACGGCACAGCTCGCAAGCCGTATTTTCACGTGTCAGCCCACTGACCTCTTTGAGACGTAACCACTGTGTTATTGTTCACTGTATCTCTTCTAAATCAAAGGCATTGTGTCAAGGACATGTTAACCAGTGAACCACTTGACTAGTCGGAATCACAAAGACTAAGCTTTCAAAGGGTCTCCCCACACTATCAAAAGATGTAACATCGACATGCGAACTGTAATTACTGTTGCTCGACAAATTTACAATATTATCTCATTTTCTCACAAGCTGACCACCATCTAGAGTTGTTTGTATCTAAGAACCAATCAGAAACAAACTCTGAAATGATCTTTGCCCCAAATGCCCACATTGGTTTATTAGTATGTGTCAATCAGGATGAAATCATTTGTTTAGGGCTTGGGGGGGGGGGGGGGGGGGTGGGCGTGGCAAGTTATCATGCATTGTTTTCATGAAAACTACAGCTGTCAGTTTGGTATCAGAAGTCAGATCATTGGATACAGACTGACAGACAAAAGTGTTGCTAGTTAATTCATTATCAAGCGTGATAAGGCATAGCAGCAAATGATTTCATAGCGATTAAATACAAACCGAACCACGTAGACAGTGATAGTATGGTCATCGTACACGGCAAGGGTCAGTGCGACCCAGATAAAATTTTCCATTAGTAAGGTCACTGACCGGGCAGCAGGCTTTAAGCCGTTGCGCGCAGGCTGAGCGTTAAGATATCTTTGCTTTGTTTGTGGAAAAGTTTTTTATTTTTTTTATTTCGTATTTTAGTCAAAGAATAATCTCTGTTGTGAGTGAAATCATAAGAATTCAGTGAAATATTTAATTGTATTTATTTATTTCAATCCAATGCGTGTAGCAAAGTGCTCAAAGAGATATCAGTTGGTGATCTCCAGCCGGACGAAACAGTGGATGCCATGCATGAAGCCAGACTACTCTCAAAGCTCGATCATCCAGGCATTGTTAAATTTCAGGACAGTTTCATTGATGGAGAATTCTTTTGTATCATCACAGAATATTGTGAGGTTTGTTTTTCCAATAAAAGATCTGTTTTGTTTTTTGGGTCCTCTTTGGATGCATAATAATCATAAAATTTATTTATTTATTAAAAACTTGCACACAATCACTGAATCCAATAAGAAATATATGACGGGCCGTTAAAAAGAAAGAAAATTGACACACTACATCTCTAAAAACGGTATAATATTTATTATATAAACACATACTATTTTTCTATGATCTTTTCTTTGGATAAGATGTTGGTTAGGTAAATGATTGAAATTTGTGACTGTTACGATACTTGGAAATTGTTCGTTTGGTTGATCTACATTTGATTGTGCACAAGGGATGTAACCACAGTTGCAGCTGGGGATCCAAACATTCCAAGTAAAGAATTGTAGATATTTTGAGGCTTTCCAGAAAACAAACAAATAAATTATTATGCATCATACATAAGCTTTTGTGGAAAACTTTAGTGATCATAATTACTTTATTTGAGGTGGGATGAGAACTGACCGGATTTAGAGAGATTTACAGCAAAACAAAATTACTTCTAAAAATAATATAGATTACTCAATGCTTATAACACTCAGAGGATTACAATCAAAGTTATATTATAGGTTATTATAAAACTTGTGTTTTACTGCAAATCACGGATTATCCACTCTTACTGAATCACAGCAAATGAAATAGATATATAAAATAAGCCAAGTCAGTCATATATTATTAAAGTACTTTGTGTTTTGTATTTGTATTTTTGCTTTACCATACAAAATAATCAAAACATTTTTTTACTTTTTTTTCCAAAATGCTGTAAGTTTTAAACATCAAATATTTTTCAGGGAGGTGACTTGGACCACAAGATTACTGAATATAAGAAAGCTGGGAAATCATTTGACGAAAAGGCAGTTCTGAATTGGACAATACAGTTGGTGTTAGCCGTACAGTATATGCACAGTCGCAGGGTTTTACATAGAGATTTGAAGACAAGGTTCGTAAATACCTCAATAATCTCATCAAATTTTGTGTTTGTTTGGCCATTTCATCATCATTCCCTGAAACTGTAGTAACTGACTTTGACTACTTTCCAGGAGAAGCAAAAAATTGTTTTATTTTAGTACAGCTGGTCTAATGAAATCACTTTTTGAAAGTATGCTGTTCGATTATTTTTTGGCGTAGGAGACGATACGTAACATTTGATATGGCTTTGAATGTAGTTGAATATTATATAAAAATCAATTTCTGGAATTTTTGAGTTACTACAGTCTTAGGGAACAGAGACAATTTATTTTAAAACCTGTTTCCCCCTTGTATTCATCTCTCATGGCTTTATTTTCCCCACAACAATTCAGCCAGTCTATTTTTCAAAACCCATTGAATAGAATTCTAATAATTCTGACAGAATCGCATGCTTAGCTACACTGATGGGGGGAACTCAGATAAGTGGATTCAAGCAATGGAAATTGAGTTCATAATAAAAATTACTCTGCACAATCTGGAATAAGAAAAATAAAAAGGGGAGTTCGCATGCGTTGTCTAAGAGCCGAGGAATTTCCTTGGCGACATCTCAGAATTTCCCTTTGTTTAAGAGCTACTGGTTTTGTTCTTATCTGTAATTGATGACATCAGTAATGCGATTGGTCTTTTGACTTCTTTAACCCTCTTGCTGCCATCATATGGTTCGGAAGACTACCGTTCCGTTTCATACTAAAACTGCCGTGAGGCCAAAGAAGTTATACACAATGGAACGCTAACTTCCTCTCTAGCCCACTGCGCCGCGAGTCCCACCAACATGTGGCGTCCGGTGACAAGCAACCGAGGGCAGCCCTCAGTGCTGCACTAGCACTGTAGCAATAAACTGCCCTACTGCCTAGCAATGAATGGCTCGCCTCTCTCTCTCTCTCTCTCTCTCTCTTTCTCTCTCAACCCAACCCCCCTTTCCCCCTTTATTTCTTTGCTTGTCTGTGGAGTATTAATAACTGAATGAACTGTGAAGCTCTTTTTTTTAAAAATCAAACACTCAAATTTTAATAAGCCTATGAACAAAAAACAAGAACAAAAAAAGATCCCCCCCCCCCCCAAAAATATATACATGAATATACTTTTACATTTCAGACCTCACACCTCGCATGGCATAAGGTTTGGATGCAGGTCCTTGCATTATGGATATGGATAGATTTACATCTGCAGTGACAACTGTTCAGACACATATTGTAGGTCCGATCTGCGAAATATTTCTTTTAAAAATAAAAAAAATTGGGCATCTCACAGGTCTTTATTTATATATCATATTAGATACGGTTTCAAATGACATAAAACTGCAACAAAGTTTTGAGGACTAAAGAGAAAAGAGGAAAAGCATAATATAAAATCAGATTAATAAAAAATAAATGAATTCTTCACTCACAAAATGAATCTTCTGGTAGTTACTATCCAAATAATTATGTGAAAGATCCGAACGTTACTGATGCAAGAATAGGATGGATTTTGTCAATTTGTGGCGCACGGTGCCTCTGTCATTGTTGACATATCGAGTGTTGATGATCTTCTGATGGTGGTGCAAAACGGTAAACACAAATAGCTTTACGGCTTGTCTTATGATCTGCGTGACATGGCTGTCCTCATGTTCTATGGCATGGCAGTTCATACTGTGCTGCCATAGCTCAGAATATACAGACGAGCCCACCGAGTCCATAACATCCATGAAGACTTTGGAAGTGAGCTGTTTGTCCACAGCTTTGATTGGTCCTTCAGGGCCAGTTAAGTGTTTCCTTAACGATCTATCTGCTGCACATATAACATTGAACATGTCACTGGAAAAAATTAACCCACCTTTGTCTTTCCTTTGTGTTAAAGTCTGACGCCCAGATTCTTGCTCTTTAGAACTAGCCATCAGTTTTGATTGGCAGGGAACACACTGAATTCTATTTGCCACTTTTCTGCAAATAAAGCCACTAATATAGAGCAAAACACTGTCATGATAGATGCTGGGCTGGGCTGCAGCATCCTCTCCTGAATCTTCCGTAAATACCTTACTGGTTGATTCAAAATCAATGCAGTTGGCATGCTGAGATGGAATTACTCCATTTTTCAGAAGCAGCATCCGTAAGGAACACTTAAACTGGAGAGGCGTTGGATTGTTGTTCCACCCACCTCGACGACGTATTCTACTGAAGAAAGTTTCCAGATGATCTTGCGACAATCTGTAGGTTAAAAAAAAGCTGTAACTTTCTGTTTCTAATAGTTTCGAGCTCAAAGCAATGACAGAAAGCGCAGAGCAAATGAAGCCGACAAATCCTGTTTTTCTGCGACTAGAAATAATCTTCTTGTTTGTTTCATCAGTCAGCTGCTGAATGTATTGAATTGCATATTTCAGGGTTTTAAATTTTTCCAATTTGTTATAATTTGTGATGGGACTTTTTGTGTATTTTGCACAAGGGTTCTTGGAATTACATATGTCAAAAAGGACATCAAAGGTTCTGATGAAATTTGTTGTGGCAGAACTTTCATTAAATTGGGGATGCTTCAGGTCATAATTTGCATGGTCGATGGCATCTGCGACAGAGTTGCTGAATGTTTGTGCAGCTAGTCTCACATTCATTTTGTTGTTTTCAAAATTAATGTGCCGCCCTGTGAGTTTATTTCCCATTACAAGATTGTCTGTGTTTTGAAGTTTATGCAGTTCCTCTATAGACCTCCATTCTATCTTCTCTGTCTTGTATTTTAAGGTTCCCCATTCCTTCAAGCAGTTCCGGACATTTTTCATCAGGTGGCACACATCAAAAACAAAATATACTTCTTCATCTACTCCATCAACATGAAAAAATGTCACCATATTGTCTTGATCAAATTTGCATCCCAGAATACTGACTGATTTGTAAAATTACCATCACAAATCACAGCCCTTACACTATGTCCTGCTTCAGTGACAAGAGTGATAGCGTCTCTCACTATCTGTGCCTGCATGGCTGAGTCGATTTTGTTAATTAAAAAATATCCTATAGGTTGTTTAAAGTGTTTCTTTAAACCGACAACCATAAAAACTAAAGCCTCTGATGCCAAGGTCTCTTCACAACCTGTCTGCATGTGACCATAATTCACAGAGCCAATATACGATGTGCTGCCTTTATCAAACTCATATGGTTTTTTCAGGCTCATGGCATCAAATACAATTGCGACATCTTTCCTGTCTGGTGTAATGTCTTTTTTTAACGTGGCTAACACTTCAGAGAGAAAACCTGGCAAACAGTTGACTGAGGATGCCCATTTCCTAATTAAACTTGGGTGGGGAAGAGTCAAGAATTGTCTGAGGTAGTTGTAACCCTGTGCACTGTAAAAGTGCATGGTTACAGCAAAGTTTTTCAGTGTCTCAGAATACCGCATTCCATGAGCAGAGGTGTCGACAGCTTTCAATTCGTTGTCAATAAGGCTTAAGGTGTCCTCATCGAAATTCATGCTGATAATATCCCTTTGCTCATTGTTCAGCATGTTTTTTGAATTGAGGTCATTCATTAATGAACATAATTTCTCCTCTCGTCGCTGGAGTTTCCGTGACATTAGTTTGAGCTCATAAGTCTTTGAAGCCAGTTTCTCGTTTACTGTTGCCAGTGCTGCATTTATTTTTGTCACTGCTTCCTCAATATGTGGTCCAGAATAGGTATGATCCAATTTTATTTTCTTTCTTGGGCTCATGCTAACAACTTGTTCATTTGGGGTAGCTGGCATGCAGCGCTTTTTAGGTGATGGTCTCCTTGGCGTCACTGATGGTTTGTGGATTGGATAAGATGGAAATACTGAAGGCACTGCATCATCTTTGAGTTTCTTTATCTTTTTGCCCACAGTGAAGTCATCGGGCAGAAAATGGTCGCTACATATTCGACTGTACTCGTTTGGTCTCCATAGGCTGCCATCAGGATTTTGCCTGGATACTTTGAGAATCCATCTCTCCCACAGTTCAGGATCTCGTTTGATTGGGAAACTGAAAGTTAAAAGAGGTCCTTACTTAAATTAGGTTTGAAAAGAGAACAAAACTTGGAAGGGTGTCCGGTTGTAGACCAGAATTTAAAAACTTAAATACATGTATGTGCAGTTCTTCATTAATAAGTTACATCTCTAGAAGCCAGGGCAAATCTCCACTAGGTTGAATTGTTAGCAGATCCAGAATCTATATATCTCAAATGTGGATTTGGATGTCAACATTGATCTAAGTATTCTAAAGTTCACTTGTACACCACAAGTAGGCTACATTATTTCTGCCAGCTGACATTGTAAATAAACCAACGTGGGTTCGATGATCGACCCAACCGATCTAGTCTACGTCTTGTTGGTTATATTTAAAGAAATTTTTTTTGCAAAATAATTGTTATTTCGACATTTCAGTTGTTTGAAAACAAATATCCAGCGTTAAAGACCTTCTTACCTGTGGAATGTTCGAGGAATTTCCTTGTCTGTCCGCGTAAAACACTCAACAACACAACACGTGTAAGGCATGATGATGCACTGCGTTCTGTATACACGACTGACGAGATAACAATTTAAGCGGTGGCCAAAGAAGTTAGAGTGACTTCTTTTGGCGATGGGTCATAGTAAGGCCAGGAATAATGGCAAAAGAAAAAAAAAGGTTGTATTATGCAGAGCCCTATGGCATGGGTATGGACAGACAGACACGAGAATATTGACATAAAAACATGCAAACTTTCGGTCACTGGGACCTCCATCAGGCACAAATTTTAATGTACAAACGGTATGAACAATTAAATAAATGTGATAGAAAAAAATGACCCCCCCCCCCCCCCCCCCCCAAAAAAAAAATGAGGGGGAGGGGAGAGAGGGGGGGTGATTTGAGCGAGAATGAATAAGGATAATTTGGGGCTGCAGCGTTGAAGAACGGTGTAAAAGATCCAGTTACCACTGACTACCTGCCCTCAGTTGAGGCGCTAGCTGGCTTACTGTGTGGGACGGGTCACGTGGTACAGTTAGCGTTCTACTCTTTTCTAACTTCTTTGCGTGAGGCCGATATAAGTTTTGTCGTGTTTTGCACTCCTAATTTTATACTACTACCTGCTGTTTTTCTACCCAATAACGCATTATTCTGGTAGTCTAAAGGAAGTAAAGGCATTTGGGCTTGGCAGCAAAAGGGTTAATATTACTTTATTGATAGGGTTTCAAAGCAAATAACATTATCAATTTGCGATATTCCCCGTAAACCGTTTGCTGCGATAATAATTGTGTCAAACCCACTATGGATTGTCTCGCATCTTTTACAGGAATATTTTTATCAAAAACAATTTGATGAAGATTGGAGATTTTGGCATTTCCCGCATATTGATGGGTACAACTGACATGGCATCAACGTTTACTGGAACTCCATACTACATGAGTCCAGAAGTTCTGAAACATGAAGGTTACAATTCCAAGTCAGATGTATGGTATGTCCTCACAACAGAATATAGAAGGAAATAGTTCAACCAGTGCATTGATGCACAATTTTAATGAAATGTTTCGGTGATTGGGCTTGTATAAGACTGGGTCACTCACTTAGAGACAATGACATTTATGGATAATCAGGCCTAATATGACCCTGATCATCACTGATAGGGGGTAGGGGTCAGAACTCAGTAGCCACTTTGTAATGGACAAGTGGAATTCCTTGATTTTTTGTTGTTGTAGGTCTACAGTAAGATTAATGTTAGGAAAAGTTAAGGAATTTGACGTCCGAGAAGCAATTTTTAGCAGAATGACAGCAGTTTGAAGTTGCTGTCAAGTCATATTATACCCGATCACCGCTGCACAGGTTAGTACTGAGAACTTGCTTATTTAAATTTTTTCTTATATCCAGTCGACATTCTCACATTAGTGCAATTTTGAATACAACAAATAGAACTAACAGTTTAATTGTATTTATCAAAGTGTCACCTCAGTGCATTTTATTTCCCATTTGCTTTCATAATGCATGCATTTATCATCACCAATAGTTTTTTGTTGGCTTCTCGTTTCATGCTATAAAGGGTGGGTTGGGTAATCTTGATGTCACAGAGCTGATCAGAGTTTTATTATTGGTCTCCAGGATGACGTTACAGCATTGCAGGAAGGTCTGCATCACATTTTCATGACCAAATATAAATTTCACATGTAAAGAGTTGTTTTTCCTTGATCTCGTAGAACTTGAACTTCTCCACACTGTTAAATGGTTTGTACCTAAAATTGTAACAGAGCATTGCATGATCTTCTGCATCATGATTTCAATGACTGAAATGAAGCTTGATGACAATTGGGATCAACAAATACCATAAAGATGTGTTTGATTTAATAGAATCATCATCTTTTTGATGTATGCTACACATGGTCTTTCCTTTCCCATCAGGTCTATTGGTTGCATTATGTATGAACTGTGTACACTAGAACATGCATTCAATGGCCAAGGACTAATGGCTGTCATGTACAAAATTGTGGAAAAAGATCCACCTGATCTTCCATCCAAATATTCCAAAGAACTTAATGAAGTCTTTAAAAAGTGAGTTGTCATAAACTTTGTTCTGTAACAAAATCATATCCAACCTTTACTGTCAACACTGTTTAAATTCTGTGGCATCCTATGTTTTCTGGACGGGCCTTTCACCATATAATGCTATAGTCTTTGACAAATTGCTTATTGTCTGATTAGGTAATATTTAACATTAGCATTCTATACATAAAACTTTATATCCCCCATCAGGGATGGTGTCCAGAAACCAACCATGGTTTAAAGACTAGTCGGAAAGAACATAGGTTATCTTTTCTTGAAAATATATGGCTGACATGAAAAATTGTATATATAAATTGACCTGCGCAAAATAAATCTTGCAGATTCTTTGTAGGAAACCCAACCTACATCTAGATCTAGGCTGCATTAAAAGCAGATTTTGGACCCGATGCAATGACTAATAGAACTTACATAGAAATCCACAAATGTGATTATGTGGATTTTCGACCACCAGTGTGTAGAGAGAGGTCATGGACTTCTGCTCGATGAAAATGCGTCTCTGTTTTTGCGGCTTAAAAAAAATCTTGAACAGATAATATTAATTACTAATTTTCATCCAAAATGAATGTGTCCATGTAACTTATCATCAAAAAGTGAGACAGTACTCTGAGTTTCATAATTTTTGATCGCATAGTCATGAAGTTTTAGGTGTTTACATGTTCATCCTCTAGTTCCATTATAGTAAGAAATTACTTTTTTCTTTCTCCAGGACAGGCTGTGGATATTTAAGTATAATGTGAGAAATGTTTGAGGATTAGGTACCATCTCTAGTTTTGCTCTTTCAGAATGCTGACCAAAGATCCTGATAAACGTCCCTCAGCCACAGATGTTACCAAATATCCACTTATATCTCGTCACATGGCGGTAAGTGCTGTAAAACCATTCACAAATTTTCATAAAATCATAACCATGATGCATTTTTTTTATACCTAGGACTGTGCTGGGCTTGAGCAATTTGGTAACCGTATATGCAGCAAGTAAAATTAAATGTATTTGCTCCCCAGGCTGATCAAAAACTGTAAGGTATTAAATTCATCTGTGTAAGACTATTGCATTGAATTCTCTGATCATTTAGTGAAATGTGGCAAAAATAGAAAAGGTTGTTCATGTTTACAAAGTCACACTTTAGAGTAAATCACAAGAAAACTAAACAGTGAATTCTAAAAGAATGAAAGTAAAATCAAATACATGGGCCCTCAGTCACCAAGGAGTTTTGACTGAATCAAATAAGTAGAATACTTGAAAACTTTTATAAAGGATTCTTCCCAAATAAGTAAATGAATAACATAGACCAGATCACTTTGTAGCATGGGTTCAACTGTCTTAGCTGTCGAGATTGAGAAACTGTGGGTAATTGTTTTCTTTTCGTCCCTTGCATGACATTTTTTGGGGTTTCACAGAAAATGAAAGAAACACTGACAGATGAGTACAAAGCCAAACACAACATCAACCCAGAAACAGCTGACAGAGAAGCCAGTGAACTTGCCATGCTCTTGTGAGTTTGCCAAATAAAGAGGAATGTGCCAGTTCCCCGGTGTCACCCTTCACCTTTGTCTCTTCAACTTCCTAACTGCATATTTTCATATTTTAGCAATTAGATCACAAGCCACTGAATCATGAAAGGCACCAAAAAGCTACTATCAAACTGATGCTCAGTAATACCCAAACTCGAACCCATGTTGTCACATGGCACTCAATTTCACACTCCTACTTGCATTTCACTTTAGTTCTCTGAAAACTGAAAATCTCCTGTAAGTCAAATCTGAATTGCTGCCTTTGCACACCAGGAAAAAGAAAAGAATGAAGTGGTTTCTGCAGAGTGAATGCACCTGTAGTGGCTTTTTTGTTAAATATCAAAATATTTTTATTACTTGGAACATATTTGATTTCATCACCATTCCCTAAAACTGTAGTAATTGGTTTTGACTATTTTTCAGGAGAAGCAAAAAACTGTTTCAAGATCATTTGATGCGGCTTTGAATGTAGATGAATATTAAACAATTTCAAATTTTTGGATTACTACAGACTTGGGGAATGGTGATGATTTTAAAACTAATTTCTACAGTGAACTCAGTTATTGTATTCATATTCAACTGCAGGAGGGAGAAATCTCACTTGGATGATCTTCGCAGTACAATGGAAAAGTCGAGTGAAGACGAGGATCACCGTTATGGAAAATCAGATCAGAGTCCTCCAGCAAAGAAAATGACAGCAAGAGAGAGGCTGCGACAGAAGAAAATGCAGGAGGCAGACAAACGTGCACAGGATTTAAAGTATGTCAGACATTTGCTATATTCTATTTTTCCGTAAAAAAATTGATTCCGAAACAAATTTCTGATTGTGATGATAGGAATTTGAGAAATATACATATCGCAGGTTCCTCAGCTTGTATCATGTGGACCTGCAGTATACATCCATTTTTGTGGAAATAAACTATTCTGAAGTGTTTGGTATTTTGTTTCTCATCGTATCTAAAGCAGAGATTTTATGGAGTGGGACAAGTTTGAAGACACCAACATTACTATATAAGATTTAGTCTTGCTCAAGATTTAGTTATGTAAGTACTTTGAGGTATATGATAAGACAATAAGATGTTACATATTGAGAGGTATTTGCCATGGTGTTGTATGTGACATTTTGCCGATTTTGAAGTTTTGTCATGAAAGTGATTTTCTTACTCCTAATTTATTTCTATAGAAGCGTCATATAGCTGTATTTTTTTTGGACATTTTTATGCAAGATTTGATTATGAATGAAGTCTATTGAACAAAACTCTGATTTAACGCAACTCTCCAAACTTTCATCCTCTTTTTCTTGAAAAGGCAAAAATGCACACACTGCAAGATGGAAAATACCCGACGATATGTTTGCCAATTCATATCTTACAAAATTAAATGATGCACACATTTCAATTTTCAATTAAAGAGGTGATTTAATTAATATTTTATAGCTTCAGACACTCTGTCTATTTTGTTCCCTCACAAAGAAAAACCACGCAAACTTATTACTTTTGTTTTAGTATTAGGCACAATGAAGGCATAAACATTTGGTGCTCATGCTGAATTTAATGGGAGTACATGCCAGTTTTTTTTTTTCCTCGCAGGAAGGCCACAAAAATTCAGCTGGTGGAGAACACGGAGAGAAGAGAGAAAATCAAGACAAGTTTTGAGAAAACAACAGTATGTTATCTGTGTGTTTACCATAATTTTCATGTGATTCGTAGTAAAACAGAACACAGCAGTTTCAGTTTCAATGTTGTAACTATATTTGACTTTCGCTTTTCACTTTTTCGATCCAGTGGCTTTCTGAACTTGAGTTCCTTAGCCAGTTGGTATCTGACGTTTTTCAAATCTTTTAATCTGTGTTATATGGAAAAGCAGTATTGCAAAATATTTGATGTTAATTCAAAAGCAGTCACTATAGCAGACAATGGGGGGCTTTGACTCAGTTCTGACAAATGTCTAGAAGAGAGATCAACATGGTTTATCCTGGGGAGATGGGAGAAACAGAATATGTAAAATGTTCTTATTATGTCAATGGTCTAAAAGACACTAAATCCTGCAGGAGAGTTCAACAAGACAGCTTTGGGACATTTAGAATTGACTAGATGAGGAACCCAGCGTTGCCTGGGATAAGCCTACTTTTGCCCTTCCTCTCCCCCCCTTTGTGATTTGGCTACTTTGATGCTGTGACAGATAGACCAATGGACAGACTGGGGTATAGAATGAAGGAAGTAGAATACAATAATTACAGACTCTGTGAGCCAGCTGTTTCAGGAGAAAAGTCTTCAAGTTTTTTTTTGGTTTTGAAATGTTTCCAGTTGCCAGCTTGGAAAGGTGGCTATGGTGAAGGCACTCAGCTTAGAGAGGCACTGACAGTGAGAGATCCTCGCCTGGTGACACCATACTCACCTCGGGAATATTCAACAATGGGTGGTAAGGATACTCGCAATGTGAATCATATCATAATCCATTTCACCTACTGGCATATCATCAGTTTTTCCCATTTTACAGTTAAACGTGTCAAAGTTTTGATGGGAGTGAGTTTTCTTATCATGTGGCCAAGACATTTGTGCTTATAATTTCAAAGCTATTAAGGATTTCGGAATGTCATTTCATAAGAATATAGATTTCATGGTGGGGAATTATCAAAACCATCAAAAGCATGGATATGCCAGTGTAGGAGATGAACGGTGATATGGTTAATATTTTTACGACTATTGAGAGAGTGATTGCTTACAGTGCGTAGCTGAATTACTGGAGAATGCAGAAAACAGATGCATGTATAAACAAATCACAAAATATTTTAGAATTGTCATTTGTCCAGACAACAAGCATTCACATGGCTCTTTTAAGATTTGCATGGTAGGGTTATCTGTGGAATTGTTTCAGTATAAATTACGTCACACGATGCTACAAATGACTGAATTGTAAATTCAGAATTCATGATGGAAAAGTAATTGTGGGAATGTTGAACTCTCTTGTTTGTATACATTACCAGGTGAATACCATGGTTACGACAGCTCTGATGATGGCGAGGACACAGTAAGACAAAAGACGGTTATGAGACGGAATTCTGACCGCGGATATAGCCGCAGATCCAGTGGGGAGCAATTATCCCGTTCCTTGTCCAGTAAAGCACCCAGTACGCTGACAGAGAGAACTCCCAATGCTTTGAGTATGACAGTCTCACCTGCTAATTTTGATGAACGACCAATCACGCCCATGAAAGATTTAATGGTGTACGACAGGGAGCATTCATCTTTGGACTTCAAAGATGGTTAGTATCAGTAGGATTTTTAAAATTGTTTAAAATACTTAATTTCCACTTTGAGTAATTCTTTTAAACACCTCTGTCCTCATCCCAACTAAAAATCTCAAATGCTAAAAAGAAAAAAAAAAGTCTACTTAAAACTTAACCCTCACAGTGATATGGAAAACTGCCTTTGGTTGTCCCTCGGTTGATAGGCCTGTGCAAGCTCCAGGGAAACCCTGCAATGTGCGCACTAAAAATGTAAGAGTAGGTCACAGACCATGATATCGTGGGCTTATCATCTAGGCCCCGAGGAAGTGGTAACACTATCTCGCGGACTTTACATTGGTGGACAAGGGAGACGCGACCCCAATATTGTGGGCTTATCAGCCGGGGCATGGAGAGGACCATAATATTGTGGTCTTATCAACGGTGGGCAGGGGTAAAAAAACACAATATTGTGGCCCAAACACTGTGTGAGTTAAAACTGAAATATGTTTTAATTGTATGTCACATGCATACAACATTTGTGTCACTCACAGTAGAGATATTCCCATACATGGTAATTATTTATGAAAATCAGAAATGCTTCTCAATATCTAAGATGTCGTTTTACTTACTATAGATTGAGAAATGAACTTGCATTTGCAGGTTGGTTATTTCAGAACATTGTTTTTAACTGTCGCACACATTTCTATTCCAGTACTAGAATAAGACTTTATCTGTAAAAAAAAAGATCTTTTCAAATTAATTCCTTGAAAAATTTACTTTGTCGTTAATTTTTTTTTGTAAGGCATTCCTGAAACACCAGATTTGGCCAATACGTACTATGAACAGTTTGGAGATTTTGATGATGACGATGATGTGGTAGTGCCTAACAGAGAAAATGGTGATGGTGATGGTGATGGTGATGGTGAAGGAACATTAGTGGGCGATGATTCACCCAAAGATGATGAAGAGGATTTTATTAATTGCCTGGAGATGGCATTAGACAAAGATGACGGAGGTGAGTATGTTTCTTAAGTGCATTCAGTACATTTAGGTAACATCAAAGCATGAATTAAACAGACAAAGGCTTTACACCCAAGAGATTCCATAGTCAGAGAGAAGATTTTAAATAAATCTGAGGTAAGTCTAAAAAAAAAGAGACAGTATTTGTCACTGTTCCCTAAAATTGTAGTAATCAGTTCTGGCTGCTTTTCAGGAGGAGCAAAAAACTGTTTAATTTTAGCACAACTGGTCTAGTTATGATGAATTTTTGGAGGTTTGCTATTCAGTTATTTCTTGGCTTAGGAGTCTATAACCAAGGTCATTCAATGCGGCTTTGAATGTAGTTGAATATATTTATGTATTCATCAAATTTTTGAGTCGCTACAGTCTTAGGGAATGGTCACGGTATGATCTTAGGGAATGGTCACGGTATGATCTCTGCCTGAATACTGTAATTAATTCAAAGCCTTAACCAGAACCTGGCCCTAAATCCTCAACCTGTGTATTAAATGTGATCAACTTTCTGTGGCCATACATACAGACATTTCATTCAACTTTTCAGTAACATAGCTTCAAATTACATGGCGAGTGTATTTTTCTGGAAATTGGTATTTAGATGTCTGAGGAACAACACAATTTTTTATTCTTGCTTGAAAATAGATTTTGTCCAGCTTTTTCCGTTTATTAGAAATGCAGGGACATCATAATTATATTAAACTATTATTGCCTTAGAATTCTACATTCTGTGAATTGTTCATCGTGTTCTTGGAGGAAATATATACAGTTGAAAGCAATTTCTATTTTACTGAGTTTCTAAAATCAGTTTCTTTGTGTCTGTGTTTTGTTAGAATCCACAATGGTTAGTGACGACACAATACACGGAGCTTTTGGACCTCATGCCAGAGAAACAAAAATAAGGAACATCAGAGCGTAAGTTATATGAGGCCTTTCTTTGTGTCAACATTACTAGAGTTGATTCTAGATGCTCCGCTACTATCTTCATAGGAAACCTCACTTTTTTACATCAGTTATTTAACCCTCTACTCCCCACCCCCATTTCTGCTTGTGGGAAAATTCTAATTTTGTGAGGCTTAATCAAGACGTTTTCATGATCATTTGGTTGATTTAATGTATGTCATAGAAATTATTAAAAATAACTTTTCTCGCCTTGAGTCCTTTTGGGAACTGCAGCAGAGTGGTAAATTTCTGTGCATCATTCGTGATTCAAGAGACAAAAGGGTTAAGAATTTTTTTTCAACTGTTTTTGGATAGTGCAAAGAGGCAGTGATAATACTATGAATGAACATTTTTTTTAATGGAGATAATGAACAGCGCATGGAAATATGCTCTTAGGCTTCCAAGTGTTGTTTTTTTTTCCACCTTTCACCTGGTCATTGTCCATCCACTTCAGGATATGGCCCTGTGACAATGACTTCCATTCTTTTCTGTCGGGTGTCTTCCTCATCCATGTTGTTTCCCCCTCTTAGTTTAATGTCTTCCTGTCATCTTCTTCCTGGTCTTCCTCTTGTTCTTCTTCCTGTCCGTGGTTGCCATTCAGTGCAGCGATTTATTCAACTGTTGTCCTTCATCCTTCCCACATGTCCAAGTGGTTTTACAAAGAGAAGCCTGGATTTCAGGTTATAAGCATGTTGCATTATGTCATAGGTCAATGAGAAGCCTCTAAACTCCTCATGTAAGTTTACTGATATACATCATGCTCTTGGCCCTTGTAATCAGTACTGGAAAAGTGGCAGCAATGACAAAGACAGGTGCTATTATCAGATAACCATATCAACATGGCCCACTAGTGTCATGGCCTTATCTTTAACAAGGCTTTCCTAGACCTTTTTTCCTGGGGAGGTCCTCAGAATCTTTATTTTTGGAGGCTGTGTTCATTTAAGCCGTCAAATTTTTTTTCTTTATGCAGACTTGATAAAACATATTGTTGGGTATTAGTCGTTATTGTTTAATGTGCATTTTTGCCTGTCAAGAAAATGAGGATTGAAGTTTGGTCAGCAAAAGGCTAAAACACATAAAACATTGCATCACAAACACATATCTCAAAAAGTTTCAAACGATTGGAATGACACTTATACGTAATGAAATTAGGAGTGAGAGAACCATTTTCATGACAAAATCTCAAAACTGGCAAAGTATTGCATTCAACAGTATGGCAAACATCCCTTGATATATTAATGGACAGACATGAACTGTGTATTTCCATACACAGGAGAGAAAAAAAAGTAATCAAATGGACAGAAGGAAGAGAGATAGATAGTTTTATTACAATAGACTTTTTCGTACTTCTATTATGTCCTGCAGCAAGGTATATTTACACTTGCGGTAAAATGAGGTGCTCTCCTATTTCCATACATGCACAAAAAGAAGACATTGTGGGTCTTTGGAATTTGTGTTTTTTATGCCGGAGACCATCAACATGAATTTTAAAAATTTTCACAAGGTATTGTCAGTTTGCAGGGAAATAAAGTCGCAATTTCAAATCTTCAAAAAAATGTTTTCTTATGTGTTTTTATTTCAAGTAGATGACCATGGCAGGTGACAATATTGTTGTTAATAATTTTTGTCTCCTTTTTGAAATTTTATAATTGATTCCAATAACAAATATAAAGTCTAACTATATTGGTTTGATTTTCTATTCCTGCAGAGAATGTGTCAAGATAATGGGAGAGGATGAGTTCAAGAAAGCTTACGATTACCTGAAGTCAGCTCGCAACACCAAGAAAGGCAAGGAGAAGTCAGAGAAGGCGATCATGGAAGGATTAAGGAAATTTGTTAAAAATCCATCAGATTGTTTCATGGTGGATCAGTTGTTGTTTTTAGAAGAGCAGGCTAAGCTAAGCTAATAGTGCAAGATTGTGAAAAATCCATTATTTCACAGCTGAATGCAGATTGTATATATGTTGTATGTTATGTTGGCATAATGATGAACGTGGTCATAATTGTCTGTTCGAAACATATAGATGGTGTCAGACACAAATTGCTCAGAGAGGGATAGTATACTTAGCCCTGAAGATCAAGTGCTGAAATCAAAAGTGACACCCGCGAAATAGTGGCAGAAGCTGACTGTGTCTGACTGAGCCTAGTGTGATAGGGTCTTCCCAGATTTATTAAGAAAATATAGGAAATTATGGCTTACCCCTACTGTATGCTGGCAGCCTACTGTGCTGAACCAGGCTTAGTATGATACCCCCTAAGTCTAAAAAAGTTAGGATTAAAGGAGGAAGTAAAAAAAAAATGATTGAGTGTCGAAAGAGAGAACTGAAATGGAACCTTTACCTTCAATTTGATCACGTTTTTTTTTGTATTTCTATTATATTTTGCGGTAGGATATTTTTGGGACAAAATGTAGCATAGGGTGCACTTCTGTATCCTTCCATAAAACGGAACTGTGAAGTTTCAGAATTGGGCAGTTTGTGTGCAAGACCATGGATATGTTGTTTACTACCAGAGTGAGACATGCTTATTTATGTTCATGCATGTTTTGAGAATCAGAGTAAAGTGACAAATTTCGACTGCTACTAATTTCTGCCACCAAGTGAAGGACACTGTAAATGGAAATACCATCACAAACACTTTTGCCATTATTTGTATGTCAATGATTATTTTTCATGGCATTGATCAATTTTAAAGAACAATTAGCGAAGAGATAAATCCAATTTTGTGAGCTTTATCATTTTAGTTAAATTTCATTTCACCTTTTTGCTCTGTTTTCTTGAAATGTTTGTAATGGATGATCTAAATTTAAAGGATTGAAAAGGATGAATTTGTATTGCTTGTCATAGAAGAATTGTAAAATTTCACAGTAGCAGAATTTTTGCATAGGATGTTAATCAACTGTTTTGTCACTTAACCCAACAAACTGGTATACCAGTGACTCGCTACACTATGTATATCCCTATTCACCGGTGGACTGGTGCGGTGTGCCTTAACATTTGTTAACGTCAGCTCAGGCGAGGCCAGGGATATGGCGTAAGGAAAATCAGGCAGTCAGGGTTCAATGGGTTAATACATATTTTGCACTAGAACAAGATTGCAATCATTAAGTTGTCTTACGAAACACTTTGTGCAATGTGTAAAGTATGCAGAGTATAGAGTAGTTTGTAAAGTGTCATTGGAATTTCTCTGTCGTCACAACTTCAACTTTCATTTAGTATTATCAAATCTTGTCACAGCAGTCTTGAAAGTGAAATCAAAGCTGTTGTATTGATATTGCACCATAATCATTTTCCCTGCATTCATACTGATATCTCCTTCTTAGTATTGGGATTCAAACAGGCAGACAGACATTTGATTTTATGCATGCAAACAAATTTGGACTATGCACATGTATTCTAAATTGAGGTCTGTTTATGTACTCAGAAGTAGAGTTTGTGTACATTGTCTAGAGTTCAAGTGACTGGGTTTGCCAAAAACTGCAACTTATTACTTCTTCCCATCTTGTTTATTATGTTGTTTCATTGAAGGATAGAAATATAGCATTTAACGTGCATTTGAAATATCCTTCTGAATATGATTAGAATAATTCATACTGGAAGTTGTATGACTAAACAAGTACAAAGAATTCCAAATCTGTTGTTTGCTGTCCAGAAATCCTGAAATGATATATGAACGTAAGTCCTAGGTATTTGAGTTCGGTTGAAACAAAAGGTGAGTCATTTCAGACAGCTGTGATGATTCAGGATTACTAACGTAGGTGTGCCAAAATAAATAACAGCATGAGTAATGGTCTATAATTTTAAAACATCTGGGATTAATTTTACCTGTTCCAGAATGAAACAGTTGCAACACATATTATGTTCATTTCTGCCATTCCAAATTTTATCCGCAGGATCTTGGGAGATTTTTTGTGTGCAAATTTTCAAAACTGAGATTTGTGTTGTAATTAAGTCCAGATTATTTTTGTTTCTACATTTGAATAAACTGGCTTTTATTTCTCTCGTGGAAGAAGCAGATGTGCAGTGTCCTTGAGGAAGGTATACATTTTTATAAAAGAATAAACTAAAGGTGGTGATATACTGTCTGTTGTTGAACACTTAACTTTGAAGTAATCTCTTCCTGGTCCGTATAGTGCAGGTATGTGTAGATGTGAATTTGCAAGTCAAAAATCTTAGCTCATTCTTGACCTATTGGTTATTGTTAAATATTGTAGCAGCGTGACTTTTATGGATAGTTTTTTTTAATATATAGTCAATGCTGTGCCAGTTAAATTATGCTCGGTGCAATCCTGTAACAGCATTGATAGAAAATTGGGACAATTGTATATTTCAAACACATGTTGGAACCTTAGTTTTTGTTTGTTCTATCTCCATTTTCTGAAAAACTGGAGACCTTTTAGTGTGGAGAAGACGTATAACAAATGCATGTCTTGACACTTGCGTAGAAAGTGTTAGCACCTATCACGCTGTTGCACAGTTCCGATTTATTCTAGCTTCTTTGTTAGGGTTCTGTAGCCTAATTACAAAGCTGAATGGAGAAAATATTGAGTTCACTGCAGATCTATAGCTTACTGGGTCAAATACTACAGTCCCCTGACAACAGTATAATACTGAAGCTGCAAACGTTTAAATGTGTAATGTCAAATTTCGCAGTTGTGCAATAAGTGGAGTTGGAACAAACAAGAATTGAGGTCACGATATGTAATAGGACTGAAAGCATTGGAGTAGCAATCCACTGAACATTTGCTAAATATGGCAGGCCAGTGGGCTTTTAAATATTCACTGCTAATACATCAGTATTCTCTTTGACAGGACAACTTAAGTATGGAGAGATCAATGAAAAATGTGAGCGAGCCCCATTAACCTCAACAAAAGTCGCACTGGACCAAATGGGGAAATCCACGATGAAACACAAATATCCGATTTTTTTACGATTTGTATATTTTGGTCGATACTTGAAGTTCAACTATTTTTCTACATTCCGTGAAAATATTATGTCTCAAATCAGCCTGTAAATATGATAAATATTGCTTTTAATGCCTTTAATTTTGCCTTTGACATCGAATATCACAGCAGTAATGGGGTTCATTGAACTCCCGATAACTTCAGAAATAATAAACCTATTGTCACATAATTTTCACATGGCATGTATCATTTATATTGGCATAGGCATGTAAAATTTCAAAGCCGTAGGTTAATTATAAGCACCCAATGCTAGGGAGACGGTGAGGCCACCCATCTCCCTGAGAATTGCTTCCGTTTTTGACCAGGGGGTAGGTGTCTTTTAAAAGCCATAATTTAACTTTGTGATAAAAAGGAGCATTGCAATAATTTTTACACCACATTAAAGATGAGATTTCATACTTTATGGTGATATTCAAAAGTGAAAAAATGGGACTTTCGTTGAGGTTAGTGAGCGAGCCGCTCACAAATAAAGTTTTTACAAAGCCAAAATTTTAAAACTCTTGGTGGGCCCCGGCTAGCAGCAGTAGAGTTAAATTGTTGATAATTGATCAAATCAAATATTCTATCACAGAAGGGACCAAGTCCAAAATTTATGTACATTTTTCCGGGCATTGCATTGCTGTCTTCAAATAAGCTTTGCAGTAATGTCATTACATGTGTCAGGGTTTAAGTACTGTAGTTGCCGTGCTGGGTCACGACTTGTAAGGAGTTGATTTTTCACGGTCTCGTTGATTATAACCAGCGTAATTTTGTCCTTGAACTGTTCTCGTGAACAGTTTGTTTTTGAAACACTTTTTCTTAGAGATGGAAAGAAAGTGGGGCGAGATAGAATAAATGGATAAGTTAGGAGTGACAGTGCAATTCTCGACCCCGTGATTTTGATGAACACTTAGAAGGGAAGAGAAGGGGTGAATAAGGATAGATAGTTTAAGACGCTTAGTCGCGTTCAGAAATTCGTACATAAAATGTAGAAAGCACGAGGGTTTAAAGATTTCAGTAATTGTTTTGACATTTTAAATTGACCTTGTCTGTTTTTAGTACAAGGCCGTGACCAACTCCCACGTAGAATATATTAATACTGCGAGATGAGCTCGCATGGATGCACCAATCAAATCTAGGGATTTGGACGGTAATTTGCAGGTGGCTGCACAGTATAAAAGCGTAGCCATACCTATGTCCATTACTCCATACAGAAAATTCCAATCTGTGCAGGCGTCGGCACGATTCTGCCTGAAGAATCATAAGACTGTTGATTCATGTCTAGTCCACTATAGACATTGAGATGAAGCCATATGCTTGAATGAGATATGCCCACTGCTATTGTCTACTGTTCCCTGGTTTTTCTAATACCAGGGACCAAGTGTAAGTGTTTGTCCTTTGATGATTCAACAATGAACGAGGAACTGAACATAATTTATCCAGTAGGACAGGATTGCCGCATATGCTAGGAGTGCTACCCAAGAATGCAAGACAAAGATTTATATTGACTTGCCACTAGTATGAATGTTTGGCATACACATCTGTGAATTGGGATTGATTTGTCTGGATGAGGCTGGGGATTGCCAGCCCATCCTAGAGTAGATCCAATAGACTTAACTACGTCAGTTTATATTGACGAGCTTGATCCATTATAAGCGGTAGGCACAAATAGCTGAGATGACATCGTCGCCAGAGACGATATTAGTATATTGCTTGATAGATAGTAGGCAGACTATATCTGAGAGATATATAACTAGTACTTAAATTGTTAGTGAGTCAGAATGATCATAACCTTATAGGAATCTAGAGAAGACTTCTAGTGACATATTATTGAATTTTCATTTGATGCTGCTGATGTTGTCTTTTAGTATGTAATAGATCTAGACAAAATTGTTAGGAAATTTAATGTAATTAAATTTGTGGCCCTGCAGGTCTGTTTATGAAACTTATTCAGATTGTTCTTAGTGTGTGGCATGGTACGAAAGAGTAAATAGTAAATACCTCTCGATTTAAAATGCAGTCATAATTCCATCATTGAGAAGACCCTCTTCATAACAGCTAGAGGGCACTACCACCCAGTACCAGATTTGTAACAACATGTACATGTCGTCATCCTTACCATTCATCTGAAGTTGTACACTAATTAAATTTTATTTTTACATTTTATTTGTTTCGTGCAAGGTTTGACATTCCAAGAAGGGAAAGAATTTTAACTTTCCTTTGTCTGGTTTCATCCAAGCTACCTTGTGTCAGAGGAAGAATTCTGGCTTTCATTTTTTATAATTCCATCCAGATTGCCCCATGTTGGGGAAAGAATTCTAATTCTCATTTTTTATAATTCCATCCAAGTTGCCTTGCATTGGGAATAGAATTCTGGCTTTCATTTTTTGTAACTCCCTCCGAGTTTCCCTGTGTTGGGAAAAGAATTCTGGCTTTCTTTTTTTGTATACATGTAATTCCATCCAAGTTGCCACGTGTTGGGGGGAGAATTTTGACTTTTTTTGTGTGTAATTCCATCCAAGTTACCCTGTGTTGAATGCAAAACTGTGTCAACTAACGAAGCATAATATGTTTGAAACAGGTTTTTTTTTTAATGCTCTGGTTTTTTCTTCTTTCTGTATAGCTGAGCTAATTGGTTTGTTTCACTTATGTAACTCAAAATTGTGATTTTGACTGCATGGCATATATGTATATAGCTGCTGAGTATGCACACCTGCAAAGATTTGGGGTTTTTTTTTGGCATGTGGACTGGTCATGCACATTCTCAAAGATTAACTGTTATCCGAAAAGAATAATTCAAACTCTTGGGAAAACAAGACATAAGATCTTGGAACTTCTGATGAATGACTAAATAAAATTCACAATTTTGTAGGAACTAGTGGTGGATCTGCTATGAAAATAATGGAGCTTAAGACTTAGGGCCTATAAAGGGATCCTGAAGAAACTCTTTTTAATGGGTGAATTTTGGATGCTGCCACATTGTTGCTGGTTGTGAAAGGGCGCCATAACAATTCAAGCTTCAGGATCCAAAAAATGTAAGTCTGCCGCTGGTAGGAACACAAGCTCTGTGGCCTACATCAAGTGAAACAAATCATTTGACCAGTGGTTTATCCATCCATTTTACTTGTTTCTGATTGTGACCATTGGCTCATTGTGCAAGACAGAATGAGTGAAGAATTTTTTGTTGGTTTTTTTTTTGATTCCATCTTCCAGATATCCATAATTTGGCAGATATCTTGGCAATTTCAGAGAATTAATATTTTTCATCAAAGATTTTGAATGAAGTAGTTTACAGAATAGAGAGAAGTAAAAAAAACACCAAAAAACTTCTAGATCAGTCTACAAGTACAGTGCACTCTCCCGATTACGACATCTCCGAATAACGACATTCTCCCGATAACGACATTGACCCCCGGTCCCGATTTTTTTACTATATGTTATTAGTAATAAAACTCTCTAAATAGCGACATACTTTTTAGACCACTCTCCGGATAACGACATTGAGTTAGCAATAATCGGCTGTGACTTTGCTAGATACAAAAATAAAAATAGCTAAAATATTGTTTCCGGTCAGTTTCATTTCATTCTCTGAGCCAATAAAAACACTTCTTTTCCGACCAATGAAATGTCCTACCAGAGGCACCTCATAGCCAATGAGATCGCTTTGTTATCGGCCAATGAGATTGTATTATTAAATACAGCTGCACTCATGCCGGTCCCAAGCCGGCTAAACAACAGAGGGAAAATGACACACAAAAAACAACAACAACAAAAAAAACAAACAAACAAAAAAAACAAAACAACACACACAACACACACACACACTTCGTGTATTTTACATGTTTGGAAAGTCCGATCACTGATCACCCACTATGGTTGGTACGTTACATTCTAAGGGTCTAACCACACCCCTTTTTCCGCCATCTTGAAAATCTCCGAATAACGACATGTTCCCGATAACGACATGCACCTCTGGTCCCGAGCCATGTCGTTATCGGGAGAGTGCACTGTACTGTATTACAATGTAGTTTGTCGCTCTACAGACAGAGTCAGAGATTTATATAGCACAATAGCTGTCTCTGTGATGTGATTATGTCAGTGGAATTATTAACTAAGCAGTTGGTCAGAAAGATGCAAAATACATTAGCGTTGTAAACTTTTTGCATTTAGACATGAATTTGTGTGTTTACTCCCTCATGCATAGATTGGTTCCTCATAGAGGAACTGCATTCTATTATGTAGATATTATGTAAGGAAAGATATCACATTATAATTTGTTTATTTAAGTGGCATTTCATAGACCTTTTTAGTACAGCCATCACTGGGAAAAAAAAAAACACAAATTGCAATGGATTTCTCATCAGCAGGATTTGAACTCATGAGATAATCAATGTAAATCATGATGGCAGTTATGATACTATGTACCCATGAGATAATCATGATGGCAGTTATGATACTATGTACCCATGAGATAATCATGATGACAGTTGTCTGATAATATGTACAGTTGTGAAAGTACCAGCTAAACTATTTTCTTCATTGGTGTACATCATGAGGCACCAACAAGATAAATTTCTGAAAAAAACATTTTTGTGGTTTTAATGATGACCACGCCATACATTGCATTTTGAAATGTGAATTTCATGCATTGTTATTAACACTAATAACAGCACCTCTTTTTTTTGTCTGTCCTGTCCTGTTGAATTCTGATGTCGGGAGGAAATGCTGTTTGTGTTGCAATGCCTGGTTTTGAAGTCTTAAACTTTAAACTGCAATTTTCGTGCTCGTAATTGTAACTTAAACTTTTTGGTTTTTGTTTTTAAACAAATTAATTAATAGAAAAAAAAAGAAAAATTATATTGTGCATAATATACTTTTTAAACAAAGTTTCGATTAAACATCAAGCTCCTAAGTTGATTAGGCCTTTTACTGAAGGAAAAATGTATTTTCCTTCCGGCTGCTGTCCCCTATGGAAAGCCTTCGCTTTTTAGTATATGTTAATTGTAATAAGTTTCAACTCATTTTTGTGAATAAATAATGACCGTATCTGGTTATTTACTTGTAAAGATGGCATAATATATTGTTGATAAAAGACAAAATGATTTCAGTGCTCAAACTCTTGTCATAATCAACGATGACTTCAAACTGCTGTGTGTTTACAGTATTGCAATGCATGTGTGTGTAGGGCTATATTATTGTATATTTACAGTATAACAAAGTGTTTGTAGGGCTGTATGTAATGAAAATGATAGTGAAAAGATATCAATCATTATGTATTCTGCCTTCAGTATTAACTATTATTTGTACCCCTCACATTATTTATAATCAGTCTAAATTTTTATTTGCTGTGATTTACATACACTCGAGCCAAAAAGTTAAGCAACCCTGGGTTATGCTCAGAACTGACAACTTTATTTTTCAATTAATTCAAACAAGTTCATTGGAATCAATTTATTGTTATGTAAGTCTGAAATCACATTCAATTTCATTTTACCCACCCCAAAAATGGGGCTTAATGACTTAAACAAAATTTTCTTTTATACAAAAAACAAAAAAGTCAATAATTGAATGGCAAGAGTTCACAAAATAAAGTTTGAAATCAAACAGTTGTACTGTAACAAAACAAACAACCAAGGCAAAATGTGTGTGATGACAGAAAGTTTGATCAATTGTCTTTTTGATCAAATTCACGAGAAAGCATACCACTGCGACAGCAGGCCTCAGTAGTGGGTACTCCCTCCCCTGGCCTGAATCACCTCACGGCAGCGGTTGGGGACGCTGTGCACCAGCCGCCGCAGCTTGTTCTGGTCCAGCCTTGTCCATTCCTCGCGGACAGCATCAGCCAGCTCTGCTACGGTGTTTGGTGCTGGCTCCCGAGCCCTGACAGCCCTCTGCAGCATGTCCCAGGTGTGCTCGATGACGTTCAAGTCAGGCGATCGAGCTGGCCAGTCAATAGTGGTGATGTCATTGGCCAGTTTGTATGCTGTTACGACTCTTGCACGATGAACGGGTGCATTGTCATCAACAAGAATGAAATCCTCTTCTGGGTGTGCTCGCTGGAAGGGGAGAATGACGTCACGCAGGACGTTATCTCTGTACTTAGCGGCTGTCATGGTGCCCTGGATGACAACCAGGTCGATCTTGTGGTTGTAGGTGAAGCCTGCCCACACCATGATGGACCACCGACCTTGTGCTGGCACCAGCCTGAGGCAATCCTCCTGAAATGCCTCTCCACGTCTGCGTCGGACCCGGTCCCGGCCATCATTTTTGTAGAGGCAAAATCGCTTCTCGTCCGTCCACATTAGTCGCCGGAGACGCCTCACATTCCAGTTAACATGATCTCTGGCATATCGCAGCCGATGTTGGCGGTGTTGCGGAGTCAGTTCAGGCTTCTTGCGTGGACGGCGGGAGGGAAGCCGGGCAGCCAGCAGACGGTTGTTGATTGTCTGCCTGGATACTCGACCAATGACGCCTTGTAGGTGGTCCCTAATCAGTCTTGCAGCCACAAATCTGTTCCGTACAGCATATTGAGCAATAGCCCTGTCCTCCCTGACGTTTGTAACTTTAGGGCGCCCTAGTCTCGGACGGTCCTTGACGTCGCCCGTCACTCTGTGTTTGACCACAAGGCGGCTGATCTCCCCCTTGGTGATGCCCAGTCTGGCAGCGATGGAGGTGTAAGATTCACCTGCTGCAACAGCCCCTACAATCTGCCACCTCTCGGCATCACTCTTGCGCCGTCTAGCCATATTTTGTTGCTTTTACAATCAATGAGAGACCCGTTTTCAAAACTTTAGTTTTTTTGAATTACAACATGTGTCATTGTGAGATCTACTCACAGCACGCTTTGCAAGTGAATAGCGTTTGTTTATTCAGGTGTACAGTTAAGAGGTCAAGCAATAGGCACATGCCATTTAGTAATGAAATTATTCTTGATTTAAAGAAATACAAATCTTGTTAGTGAAGGTTGCTTAACTTTTTGGCTCGAGTGTATTCAGTTCAGTGTCAAACTCTGATTGAGATTAGCAAATATACTGATGGCATTGGGCGCAAACCACTGAAGTCTGGATAGGTCAATTTTACAAGAGGAATTAGCTTTTTCCATGCACCTTGGGTCTAATGGACCAGATGAGATCCAATCAAAAACGTTTGTAATTAACTTGTTTCTGAAAATTTTTTCTCGAAATTCCAGGTGTTCCTCAATGATGTCATTGCCCATCTTTCCATAGTTTAAAAATTTTTAAATATGCACATGCATGGTCACCAACACACATGCATTTTTACTATTCCTACCTGTACCTCCTTTTACAGAGGATTTTATTGTAGGATTTTATTGTTATATCCCTACTTGTATGTTCTGGGGTCTGACAGACATCACACTTTTAAAGAGGGTATCCTAATACAACTTCTTTTTGAGGTTGGCTGATGGCAGATCTGAGTGGAGCGCCATGATCGCCAATGTCTGTTCCAGACAGGGCAGCTGATGATGATGATGATGATCCTAATAAATTGTTCTTTAGGAGTGTGGTGTCGATTAGATACCACGATGTACACCATGCATAAATTTTAGCGATATACAGCAAAGGTTTAAAAAAACACGGCAACTGATTCAATGCAGAAAGAGTGAAGTGAGATGTTGATGAAAAGTGTGATCAGAATTTGTTGCAGACCCAGAAAATTCGAAATGTTTATCAAACTCAGTACATAAAAATTTCTTCTTTTCAGGTGTTTTATACCTGCTGTGCATGTCACACAAAAAAACCATTTATTCCAAAGTGATTCTTGAAAATAGGAAGCTGGTATCATCTTGTAACCCAGCTAGTTAGATCAGTGAGATGAAAAACTACATGTATCAGATTTGCAATTTTTTTGAAAATTTTCCATTTGAACATTGATCAGACAGTGATGATTTAATGTAGAATGAATTTTCTCTATTTCCACATAAAAAAAAAAAAAATTTCAAAATTTCGGAGTTTGATGGTTTGTGCCCACGACAATTGTTTTTCATTTGTTTAGTGGAATGAAGATAAGTTGTGCAGATGACATTTCTTGTACTGTCTAACGAATTTTTTTTTTTTATTCATAGATTACATTTTATATTATTAGCTTTGTCCATTTATTCTTCACCTTGCACTAGAATGTTTAAGCACTGACATTTGTTGATAATCCTTTTTTTAGCCATAGAAGTTCATTTTGAAGATAAATGATAAACAGGTCCATTTATGTACTTTAAGTTATTCATTTACATATTGTTTTAAGAATCACCATGCCTTAGATTTAATGGAGACAAAGTGTTTGTTTTGTGTCTTTGGCAATATTGTTATTGTACTAACAAACATTAGTTGTGTTGACGGTTTACTTGTTTTGTTTGTTGTTACCATGGATGCATTATGAATAATACAATGTTTAGAATGCAAAGTTCAAGGAATTAAATGTTTTCATTATGGTATTCTGTGTCTGTTCTTTGTTTGATAGTGCTTGCCTATGTGTAAATCACCAGCCAGAAATACTATTGCTTAAGGGAGGTATCACACTAAGCCCGGTCGGACACAGTCAGATGCTGCCAGAAAAATGTACACCAAAGAAATCATGGCAGAAGCTGACTGTCTGATTGGGCTTAGTATGACAGGGTCTTCCCGGATTTACTAAGAAAATTAAATGCAGGAAATTATGGTGTGTGCTTCTTGTCTGCCAGCAGCTGACTCGACTGTGCTGTTCCGGGGGCTTAGTATGATAAGCCCCTAAGATCAAATCTGATTTTTCCAGATTTTTGGACCAAGAGAATCATGTGACATAATATCATTGGGTATTTGCCATATTGTTGCACATGCTTTTTTGTCTTTTTGAGAAAATGAAGATTGAATTGCTTGGCAAAAACAGCTAAAACACACACAACATTATGTGATAAACACTATCTTGAAAAGTTTTGAACCGACTGGAATGACATTTATACATAGTGAAATTAGGAGTGAGAGAAGCACTTTAATGACAAAACCTCAAACTGACAAAATGTCACATACAAGAATATGGCAAATACCCCTTGATATTAGGTATATGGCCATGACAATACAGACTTGTATGAGGAAAAACATTTCATGTAAATCAAAGCAAAAAATATTTACCCAGCGAAACCTATTAACCAGATGCACTATGCTGCCTATATCCATGTTCATCGGTACATTG
The DNA here is from genome assembly GCA_963931925.1 of Onchidella celtica. Classification (NCBI taxonomy): domain Eukaryota; kingdom Metazoa; phylum Mollusca; class Gastropoda; order Systellommatophora; family Onchidiidae; genus Onchidella; species Onchidella celtica. Next base: position 49,518,055 of record OZ007574.1, read on the forward strand.
GTGTCGAGTGCCCTATCAGTTGTTAGCCGAGCCCAGAAGGCCAGGGGTATGGTAGAGGGAAAATCAGGCGGTCAGGGTTCACAAGGGTATAAAATGAAATTTTTTTTGCTTCTCCCCAGAGCCATTTGAGCCATTTTTAGGTTTATTTTTCCAGATGACATTTATAGAAAACATGATATAAATGCAATTTTAATAAAATCATAACTACCTCTCTCAGATTACAAAAACAAATGAACATTTGTATAAATTGTATCTTTATTTCCATATGTTTCTTTAAAAACAACAACTGATACATGAACAATGGTCAATGTTACGGCCCGCAGTACAAACATTTATATGAGTGCTCATATGAAACCTTTTCAAAATATGTTTTGCTCATGCCCATAAAACAACTCCCATACAACATTCTCAGCGCTGAGAATATCTACCTTCAATCTGCTTGCCCAATATTTGACATGATGCCAATCTAAGAGACTACCAATCATTGACATCACTTCAAAACATTCCATTGATAAAGATTCAGTTGTTTTGTTTCAAGAAAGAAAACCTCACAATATAATATTCTTCCCTCACAATCTGAACATATGATATTGCTGCTCATTATCTAAACAAAAAAAAAAAAAGCAACAAAATGTACACTACCGAATTTCACCTTGCCAACAGTGATAAAATATGCTGATTCATAATTACATGGGAGTTATACATTACTTTGCCCCATACTGAGACTACCTATATCAGTGAAGTGGCTTAGGCCGCTCTCAACATGCCAAGAACAGACACTCACAAGACATGCCACTCTAACCAAAGGGTTATTGCATCAAGAAGTTATCTAATTAGGTCAAGTCTGTGAATATCATTACGTGCATGAAGACATGCAAGATTATATTTCACTGACTTGACTTCCTAGATACAGATGGAACTACAAAATGAACGAAATAAAATATTAGCCACTGCTCATATGAAATACTTGCCATATATGTGAGTGTAACTGGCAAAATTGGGCTTCAGGTGAAATTTTTAGACCTATATAATGAAATCAAAATAAAATATTTCCAAAACGATTTCATGCAAAATTTTTTTAACGAATGCAGAAAAATAGCTAATCTTTCATTTTATAAGCAAATCTCAACAGGAAAGCCCTCCCCCCCAGAGTTTTCTCAAGTATTTGGTCTTTCACTTTAAGTCCGATTTTGTCAGATATAATGCAAAGCCTAAACAGTACAGTCCTTTATCTTATCAGCTGACTGAGAAACACTACACACAGGTATAGGATTGTGAAGAACAATCTTATAATTGTCACACTTTTCTTTTCTTCTGTGGAGGTCTGCCTGACTGTGTTGATGATGATGATGTTGAAGATGTAACAGATGATGACACAGATGCTGATTTTTCCATTTCGCTAACTGAAGGCACACTGAAGCCTGGAATCTGCAAGAATGTAAGCAAAGCAATGTCAAGATTTCGCTGATTTCACAAGATTTCCTAATGTCTTACTACAAATGGACATTGATGATGGTTCTGTAACAACTTTGTTCTTTGTTTTTCTGTATCTAGAAAAACAAATTTAGGGGGTTAGAATTAGAAGGAATCTAAGTACCATTTGACTGCTTTTGAAAAAAAAAGCAAAAAACGCCATTTCAGTTATAACCAAACAAATTCAATAACCCTTTGAAATACTGGCATCAACTCTTCTGGTAGGTCATTAACTAACTGATGCCCGTCATTGCACGGGTGCGATTTTCTCACTGCGACGGCAGCTGCCCGACATCGCATATAATGTGCGATTTTTCTCTTAACAATGAATAGCTCATAAGGGTAATGTAATAGTGCGATGACTGTGGCACGGGTGAATTCTAGAGTCATTTCCCTTTCACTCTGTACCTAAATGAACTCTCTATCGTGAAAACTAACGAAGTTATGATCGTTTTTGTACTGCTACCCTCCCTTGCTCAAAACCCTACGGTCGTTCTGACTTCGAGTACTAAAGTAAAAAAAATGTGTAGATCTAGCTCTACACGGCCTTCTAATGATGCAGTAGCCTCTCAGGGTAGTAAACCAGACAATGTAACAGCTACATGTAGACCTAAACACCAGCCTGGACGCTCTACAGCCCAATATTTTAGTTCTTCTGACTCGGAAGATGATTCAGACATTCACAACTCAAAACCATGAAAGATAACTCAATTCTGTTTGTTACATTATAAATCTTATTATAATATTTACATACATGTCAAATTGCAACACTGTAGCTTAAATAGTTTTTTTTAAATTGTTTTTTCAAATACCCTTGAAACGCTGGGTACCAGGGAATAGCTAGGGTGAAAATCCCGGGCATCAGTGAGTTAAAATATTAAATTCGATTGGTTTATACTGAAATGACATTTTCGTGTTTTTCTCAAAAGCAGTCAAATGAGACTTAGATCCCTTCTAATTCTAAACCCCTCAATGTTTACAGATCTGTTGGGTCACCGGTGAACTTTCAAAAATTTAGAAGTAGCTATGTTAAGATCACTTTTAAACATTTCTTTCTCAATCTGTAGATAATGTGTGAACACAATCACATTTAAAAATACATTAATCAAGAAATAAAATGACTTTTCAATGAATCTGTATTCTAGCTCTACACACTGATGGATGCTAGTTGTTCATGTCCAAATAAGGCTACAACTTCACTACAGTATTTCAGAAAATGTTTCAAATGAATTGGATCGAATGATAATCCGGCACTAAAAGAAGCAAATTACAATATTTATGCTTTTATCTTTCAAAAAATATGTCTTTGCACACACTTAGTTTTTCTACCACTGTGACCAAATGGGATAACAAAAATCATGATGGGTCAAGAGAAAGGGAATAAAGTGTCACTTACGACAGGTCTAACCAACTTGAGGGACAACTTCATATGCTGGACATTGGTGCGGTCAATGCTGAGCTGGACAATCACAGGATCAAACACATGGACCGTCACATCTCCTGCTGTCTGTGTGTTCATCTTTAAGAAGACAATACAGGTGTTGCAAGCATTACTGACAAAAGACTGGCTATTGCAATATGAAACGGTAACAATATAAGACTGGTCATCCAAATGACACAATTACAAAAAATACAAAACAACCCATGTCAACTTTAAAATGATACGAGAAATTGGGGAACAAAAGTTAAATAAATGTATATATATGGATGTATTTCAAAGAATCCATAACATCAAACTAAATCCAAGTTCTTATGAAGCCAAATGGCAAGGGATCAAAAGGTATTTAACAGTTGTTCCTCAAGGAGAAAGCACAAGATCAAGAAATGCTTGGAAATATTTCACCTACAGACAATGGTTGAAGCATAGCATATCCAGCCTAAATTATTTACTCTAATCTATTTCAATTATTGTTTGACTATTTTGCTAGAATTTGAGAATAGGTCAAGAATATTTCATCATTATCAGAATCTTTTCACAACTGACTCTTTCTATCCATATAACTTGGATTCTGGAGTAACACTATTTAGCCTATATATAGATAGTTCATCACCACAATCATGCTATATTTTAAACAATATTAAATATCCAAAGTGTTGCATTTTCAGTCACTTAATCTATTTTCTGGAATTTAAACAGTTGCCTTTAACAATCTATAATTACTTTTTTTTGTACCCCCAGTAAACATTTCAAAATTACAATTGGGTGGATAAAAACATACGGTAATGCTCCATGATCTGTTTGTATTACAAACTAAAATGACTAAGAAGTCATGTGAAATAAATAGAAATCTATGTCATTTTGTTCTTTGGAATACAGCGTGGTTTATCTCGTCACTGTCCCTCAAGACTGTAGTAACTCAAAAATTTGAAAAATCGATATTTATATATATATTCAGAGCTGCATTGAATGATCTTGGTTCTAGACTCCTAGGCCGAAAAATAACCTAATGGCAAACTTTCAAAAAGCCATGTCACTAGACCAGTTGTGCTATAGTAACGAGTTTTTTTGCTGTTCCTGAAAAGTAGTCGAAACCAATTTATCAATTACTACAGTTCTAGGGAAAGGTGATGTTATTACACTTTCGAATGTTAATAAATGACATGCACTGCCTCAGATCCTCACCTCTTCATCATAAACAAAAATACTGGAGGACTTGCGACCCTCATCATTGAGGAAAACTGTTCCTTCCAGCCCATATTTTGGTATCAAAACCTGCAGAGCATTCTTCCTGACAAATAAAACATGGCCTTCCTCATCCTGGATTCTGGTCTTGAAGAACAGCTGGAAAGAAATACAAAAATAAAAAGTGAATATATCCAAATAAAATGTCCATATTGCGACAGTTAACCTTATACACACTGCGGTAGTGGTATGTGAAACATCCTGTTATTCATGGTGCTTCAGACAACGGGGAAAGGAGCAATTTTTGATGTAAACCATCACTACCAATTGCAACACACACATACACATATATATATGCCCATGCATATATACTGGATAAGACACAAAACAGTGTTTACTGGTAACGGCAAAATTTCCACCTTGGCAAAAAAAATTTTTTTTTTTAAAGTTCGAAATCAGGAAATTTATGGAGTATTCCCATCTCTGAGACAAGAAATTTATAACAGAGACAACAGGCCTGTTGGTGCCTTGTGACAAAACTGCTTGCAAATTCTATGAGTGAAACCATTCAAATCAACAAAAGACATTATTGATATTTCATAGTAGAAAAAACATTATGCCTGGGACTGCGCTCCAAACCAAATTGTTGGAATTCTGCCAGAAATTAATGGTCTCAGGCGAACTGATATTAAAAAAAATATAGTGAAAAACAAAACATAGATTAATTCATTTGCACATTAATTGTTCTTCCTCCAGGCTCACTTTTAACCCTCACCCTGCGCGGGGCGGCAATAGTCGGTATTGACTTGCAAGCGCTCACGCCGCACAGGCGGCAAAAGTCGCCCAGGTCAAACTGACCGCGCCACGCGCAAGCCGTATTTTCACACATCAGGTCACTGGCCTTTTTGAGACGCAACCACCGTATTATTGTTCACTGTATCTCTTCTAAATCAAACGCATTGTGACATGGACATGTTAACCAGTGAACCACTGGTCGGAATCACAAAGACTAAGCTTTCAAAGGCTCTCCCCACACTTTCAAAAGATGTAACATCGACATGCGAACTGTTGCTCAACAAATTTGCAATATTATCTCATTTTCTCACAAGCTGACCACCATCTGGAGTTGTCTGTATCTAAGGACCAATCAGAACCAAGCTCTGAAATAATCTTTGCCCCAAATGCCCACATTGGTTTATTAGTATGTGTCAATCAGGATGAAACCATTTGTGTAGGGCTTGGGAGGGCGTGGCTTGTTATCACGCTTCGTTCTCACGAAAACTACAGCTGTCAGCTTGGAATCATAAGTCAGATCATTGGTTAGAGACTGACAGACTAAGGTTTTGCTGGTTAATTCATTATCAAGCGTGATAAGGCATAGCAGCGAATGTTTTCATACCGATCAATAAAAACCGAACCACGAGGACAGCGTATGTGGTCATCGTCTAGCGGCATGGGTCAGTGACCCCAGATAAGATTCTCCGTGAGTAAGGTCACTGACCGGGCAGGGGGCTTTACGGGTGGCGCGCGGGGTATGGGTTAAGAAGATACAGTGAAAGATAAAATGGAATTACATTAATTCATTTGCACATAAATTGTTCTTCCTCCATGCTTACTTTCAATAGGATACATTACTAAATGCTTTAAATAGTAAACATCGAGCAGATACACAACAAAGGCCGTAACTCACATGTGTATGTAGATTGACAGATGCTCTTCCTGCATACTGGGCCATCTTGTGTCGATAGTTCAGGTTGTTACACAGACTCTGGTAGAAAAAGTAAGAACAAATTTCAATTAGACAAAACTTGCCTTTCTCATACTGGCAAAAGAAAAATAACTTATAGAGACAATTACATCTGAAGATTACACCAATTTTAATGTTAATTTTCTTTGTCATGAAATGCTAGGACTCATAGCACCCACAAAACAAAAATTTTTACAACATTCTAGTAGCTTTTCTGGGAAAAATTTTCAAAAAATTTAGAAGGCTTGGAAATATTTGTCAGATTTATATCATGTGAAACAGCATTGACTACCTGTATTTTTGACTTGTCCAACAACTCAGCATAGGAAGAATCTGCTCCAATACTGACAGCCAAAAGTCTGTGCGCAATGATGTCTGAGTATCTGAAACATAACCTTGACACATGAAATTCCAAAAACATACTGATATAATTCATAATGAATTAAAAGACTCAAAAGTGCATCTACAGCCCAGGCTTTGTAACATACAGTTCCGTGCCATATTATATCACGTGTTATGTGTATGTGTATACTTCTTTAATCCCATTTGGGAAATTTGCCTTTGTGCCATTGCAGCCCAGTTACAACTGGAGTAGGCACATCGTCACCACAGTGTGGGGAGGGAGGGAGGGAGGGGGGATAGTAGGGATGAATTTTGAATGCTTGTTATTGTGTTATGACATCTATTATAAAAAAAAAACTCGCTTTTTTTGTAAAAGCCGTAGCTCGGCTATCTGTGCACCAATCGAGCTCAAATTTTGCATACAAATTTCTTTTGGTCTGAAGTTGATTCCTTGCTACACTCATTGCTGAACACTCTCCGTAAGTATTTTTTTGAACTACGCAAATTTGCATTTGTTCCAAATAAATACCATCCGGGCGTGAGTTTTTATGTGGCATGACGTCACTGAATTTGCGGTCCACCGTGCGATCTCAACGTCCGGTTCCCCAAATTTGAAACCGTGCTTCCGAGTCCATCCATAACATTCGTGGTTCTTGCTGCACTTTGCTGTGCCAACGGTCAAGTAATGCTCCCTCCATTACAGCCACCCCCAGACCTACTCACAACACTTTTCACTCCCCCCCCCCTGCGAATTTCACGGGTTCAATACTTGTGTTCATATAAAAATATACAAACTGTGTGTATCATGTATGAGCTCTTAAGTGCTCTGACATAATGAACTTCCCTCATCGAATAACAAACGATTCATATCTTATCTTATCTTATTACACTTTTTCCTTTGCTACACTATAAATTTATTCCAAGTCCTGCTGCAATCTTACAGATTTTCTTTTTTTTTTTTTTTTTTTTTTTTAAATATTTTCTCAATTGGATGAGTAAAATAAACCACTTATTCCAAACAAGCTTAAAAGCCGTGCTCCATGCACATCCCCCAACCACTGCCCTGCTCATCACTTTCTACCCTTTCTATATCTGTCTTAGCAAACCAAGAAAATTCCCAAAGCAAACAGCAGGGTATTCCTCTGATCTAATTTCAGCCCCGAGCACGTTGAATAGTTTCAGTTAGCCTGCAAGAAGTGTTGACACCACGGGTCATGTGCTAGTGAAAAAAACGGGGATCGGAGGCCAGTAAACAGCGACACAAAGCAAACTCAAAAAATTTGAAAAACAATACCAATAACAAAATTAAAACTTTCATGCACCCTCCAGGGGATTTGAAACTTACATGCAAAATCTGATTACTGGAGGTGGCCTGATAAAAAAAAAGCCTTTTGTGTTCAAAGCTGGAGAATTTGTGAATTATTCACACAGATAATTGGATTTACCTTCTGATGGGAGAAGTAAAATGTGTGTAGATAGGGGTGGCCAAACCATAGTGAAGATAGTCTGATGGCTGCAACATACCACTACAGAAATACACAGCCTGCATCATACAGCGGGTAGTCATGATACGCAACATTGTGTTGAAGTAAGTATTTTCCGGAACCACTGCTCTGTCCAAACTGTCCGCCAATCCCTTGCCTGATGACACATCTATGGTAAAGCCCTGTGGAAAGTGATTTACTGATATTAAAAGACAAAAAGATTTCTGAAAAATAAATATAAAATTATATACATTCTGTTAACTCTTTCGTAGAGAACCCGCGTCTTCACAGGCCAAAGGCAAAAATTAAATTTCTATCACCCATAATCTCTCTAGACTTGTTTTGATCAGCATTGTTGTCTTCCTCTCTCTCCCCAAAATCCTTTTCTGTCCACCCAACCCCCATTTGATGAATTTTCAAGTTGAATGCATGTCAAATTCTGTCTCCCATGCATGGGGTAAGCCCACACAGGGAGCCAAAAAAAGTTCACTGTATTTTACCACAACATGAACACTTTTAAAACACTGCCTAAAAATTCAATGAACACTACAGTTCATAACAAAAGCAAATGCATTAAGATTATTTGACCCCGAAGAAAATATTCCCACTCCTTAAACACATAAGTAGTTTTCTTTCAGTATGCTAAGAATCTCATGATTTCTTTGTAAAATTTTGTACCTTGGATGTTGCTGCTTTGATAAGTGGGTCAAAGTTTGAAACTGGGGGAGATGGATGGCGACGCAGCAGAGCATTGTCTGGAAACTCATGTAAAATCTTCTCAGCTACGGCAATGTTGGCCAACAACATGAACTCTTCAACCATGGAGTTAGTTTCTCTGTTGATAAGACATATAATATGCACAACAAACATAGCAATGCAGTGAAACATTCCATTAGCTTTGACACAAAGACTTATCTAAGATAAACTGTAATATCATCTATTTCAAATGTCAAAGATGGCAGAATAAAATTTCAACTTTTAATTTTAAGGAAAAAAATTATGCAGTAAAAATATAAAATTTCTACACAGTTGAAAGGACGGATATGGGCAAATGAATTTAGTGACTGCCAGATGGATTTAATGGACAAGCCAATGCTCAAGTGCACTTGGGCACAAGTCGTACGACTCTCTTTTCTATGTCATGTGTATTAATATCCAACCACAGGACACAACCGAAATATAGAAAAAACAAAAATACACTGTGACAAAACCACCTATCTCAGTTCTCTTTTTAGCTTGTTAAATATTTTTCTTTCCTACAGTAAAGTTAGCTTGGGCAGCTTGTGCCTGAGATCATGGATAAGAATCTCATATTCTCAGATAAACTACTCCTCATTTTGGCAAACGGTTAATGTCAATTTCATTATAATATAAAACAAAGATTGAGCTCAAACCTGATCTCTTTGGTCTGGACATCGATGGGGTCATTGGTCTCACTATCAACATAGAACCTAACTTCTGTGGAAGCCAAGCTCAGGGCTCTTCACACGAGAAAGACAGAAATATAAATTGAGACTAAAATCAATGACAAAAAAAAAACAAAAAAAATCCTACCCCCAACCATGCAATCCTGTCAAGTCAGTTTTTCTCACAGACAATCTAGTTTGGCTTTGACATTGATATGCAGGACTGTGAAGCAGTATTAATATGAACCTGACAGAAAAGAAAATCTAAAAGGTCTAGAATACTGAGGAAAACTTCTCCATTTTCATTTTCAGTTTGAATTCAGGATCTGTGCTCCATAGGATAACATATTATGACAAATTTTACATAGTTATGATGATGCACTAGGTTCTCCATAAGCACACAAGGCATAACTATCAAACTTAACTAATCTCTAGCATCATCTGCCGTGGTAAAATCAAAACAGTTAGTTCTTTGTAAACTTAAATCGTTTCACCCCATTGAAATATTCTTGAAAATAACATCCGTTTCCCCCAAATAACTAAATAGTCTTCACTTCAGTAGAAAGACAATTTTGATGAAATCTGACCACAGCTGACTGCTCACAAAGTGCACACAATACCAGTTGCGAGGCTTCCTCATAATCAAATAATCAGTGATTACCCTTCGAATATTAATTCTAGAATTACTGTCCTTTCCAGATCGAGCCCAACTCCAAGTCCATTTCGTCAGTTGAGCATTCAATTCTACCTCGCTATTTGCGTTTGTTATATAGTCCAACACCCCTCACCGAAAAGCATCTTTATAGGGACCTACACCTTATGAACTGGTCCATAATCGGTGATTAACAAAGAGAAAGAGGACTTGACTACACCCAGAAGCTATCTTGAGCATAGCCTGTATTCGTCAACACGGCCCCGTAGACAGCAGAATAGTGGGGATAAAAATAGGAATATAATCAAAGTTTGACCTGATTTTACCTAGATTTATGCATGTTTTTCACTATGCGGTCGTTTTCATCCTAATCGAAAGGTACGGAGTAGAGTGAAAGAGTTTGTATGGATTTTTTTGGTTGGTTGTTTGAGGTAATCTAAGAATAATTTACTCTATGCACACAGCAAGAGCTACCAAAGCATAATAATATAGTCTAGATCTAGACAACTGTGATCAAAATCAGTCGAACGTATCAAGAACATCACTTCACTTCATAGGTCAAGTGTACCTATACCGCAACGGTAGACAGCCACTTCTCTGAGATTGCTGCACATCGTTGTGTCACAGAGATGCCACTTAAGCATTTTTTGGCCGCGTCCTTTTCGAGAAACTTTATGAGATGGTAGAATAACAAAATCTCTGGCTAGGAATATGACAATGAAAACTTGCCGTTCAAATTTATTTTTAAAAATGGATGAAAAATATGCGTTTATAAGTCTGTTAATATGAATGAATGGTATTTTCAGATTAGTTTGGCTTGTATATTGCTGCATTCCTGTCCTGTTGACAAAAATAGTCAGCTCTTTAGATTTTGCAGTGCCTAGCACCCGTTTCATTGTTTTAGTCGCTGCATTTATAATTATGTAAATATGATGTAGCGATACCTCCTATTATGAGGATCTTACTAGCTTAAATTCTGATTACCCTCTGCAGAGGGCCACGCTTCGCCCCTGCACAATACCTGAATTTCCACTCACAAAAGCAAACTTACAAAAAGCCCTGAAACTGGCCAGATCACTTGCCAGAGGTAAAAAAATTCTTACCCATTGTCCATTCGTTTCTTCTTCAGAATTTTGGCCAGTTTGTTGAGGCCTCTCAAACTTTTCGTCAGGTTGTCATGAGCATTAGGATCATCAATTTTCAGCTGAGCCTCTGCATAGGTCAGTGAGGCCTGAGGGAGAAAACATCCACTAAAGAACAAACAGAATAGCCCAGCTTATCCTAGGGCTTACAAAAACATGTTTCCCTTGGCACCTTGATTTGCTTTCTTTTATATGCCATGGTAATTTAATGCTATATGCCATGGTAATTTAATGCTATACTGGAAGGTGCTGTCAGACTACAGAAAGAGGACATCAGACAAGCTATGCAAGGTTCTCATGTTGAACTAGAGACATCAGAATGGAAAAGGTAGGGCTCAAGTTGCCCTTGCTGAGTATAATGTGAATATGTCCCCATATTTTATTCGACCATCGCAGACTACAAGCTCTTTTAAAATTTAAGTTAAACTGTATGTTCCTAGGTTTCATGTTGTCTTGGTGCAGTTTTGCAATTCACTCTTATTTGTATAGATACTTGCGGCAGTCATGTCACTGATCTGTTAGTCCTGTTAATGAACACTAGTCATTGGTATGTAAGATGATAGCATAGAGTGACTAATATGTCACAGCCAACCAAGTTAAGGAAACTAAGCAAATTGATGGCTGGAGTAAATATTTACCTTTCTCTATAACAATAGCACACATAATAATCTAAATTGGGAAATATCAAAAAAGCTGTAGTTGAACCCAACCATCACTTTGCTAGATTTTTTTCAATTTATATGACATATTAGGGATTCTGTGCCATCAGGTACAATTTTGACTCTTGGCTCAAAATCAGATTTATGGTATAATATGCAAAATCTACAAAGGGGGAGTCGATATGGAGTAATGTTCCTCAATCAAAAGCTATTTGGTACACAGAGCAGCCTTTGGTGATAGGTCACAAATTGTATTGAGAAAAAGTTTTGTACCTCTCTCGCAAACCATACCTTAGAATCAATGATACTTTTGGTGAAGTCTACATTGACTATCTCTGCTTGAGGGGTCATCTCCCAAAGAACTGAAAAGGCAAACCTGAAGTTTTGGATGAAAAATAAATTCTTTAAAATTTCACCAATAAACAATAATGCCTAAGCAGTAAAGAATAATAAATACTGTAAACTGCACTTTTTTAAAACAGTCTGAAGATATGGCTTACAGAAAACCAGATGCTTATGGTGCCAATGGTCAAGTGTCAAAAGCTGAAAAATATTCAAAATGGCAGAAGGGCTGGTTGTTCACAATGCCTGTAATTCTTATGAAAACTACATGAAAAATGGGTGGTTGCTGGGCACTGCTGGTAGAGTCTCTTCCTGTCCTATCAATCTGTCATATACTGTCTATCGTCTTGCTTTTTCCTGGCACAGTGTGACCATTATCATGTCAGTTTGCTTTCTCCTAACTCAAACGCATGAAAGATAAGCCTAGTTTCATGACAGTGGTGTGGCGTAGCATGGGGGGTGTGGGGGTGGCCACAGGGCAATTATCCCAGGCGCAAAATTATTAATAGCACAAAATTTCAAGAGAAAAGATTAAAAAATAGAAATAATAAATAAAAAATAGTGCCCCTTCCCCCTCACACAGAAAATCTCCCAATGTTCCAACATTCTACACAGTTTTTCAACATGAAGGGACAAATAAACGTTGCTACGAACTAACAGCTCACAGGTTGGGGGGCGCAATACTTGCCTTGCCCTGGGTGCCGGCAACCCATGCCATGCCACTATTTCAAGACCATTAACCATTACAAAAGTTTCTCCTAAATTTCTATGTGCTGACAAGCAAGAGTATATCTGCTGCAATAAGACACACCTAGCTATAAATGGATAATGATGAAATACAAGAACAAAAATTCAAGGGATTACAAAAGTAATATCCAAATTCACTTTGAAATGATTTTACAAAAAGGATTTACCTATAAACAGCACTGCGTAATGAACACAAGTTGGAGCTGAGAAGATCTGGCACCATGTCAATTCTCTGGGGAAATGACACAGGTATACTATTAAACACATGAAAATTCAACCACAAAGTTCTGAAAGTATAGTTGCAGATTCACATAAAAGCAATACCTAATGAATGAACAGATTTATTCTGTAGCACTTTTAAGTAGTTTGATATCTTACATCTTACACTTTGGTTTGGCCTGGAATCTTCATTACCTGTTCATTTTGTCTAAAGAATGTTAAACTTCAACAGACAACAAAGTCAAAGAGGTTAAAATAGACTTCATAATGCCAACAGCTTGAATGAAATTGATTTTGGAATATCAGCCATTCAAATGCCTACCTTGTCAGTCAAGTATACTTGTTAAACTTCAACAGACAACAAAGTCAAAGAGGTTAAAATAGACTTCATAATGCCAACAGTTTGAATGAAATTGATTTTGGAATATCAGCCATTCAAATGCCTACCTTGTCAGTCAAGTATACAGTTGTTCCTCTGTTAGCTGCCTCTTGATCCAGGGCATTGCCCGGCCGAATGAAATGTGACACATCTGCTATGTGAACTCCAACCTGGATATATTATAGTAACCAACTGTATCATGATAAAAAAGAATAGTCTGATACAATAAGGGACTTAAAAATTACAATAAAACTGTCTCAGAATCAACTTTGTGCATATCCATCTCTAAATCCAAGTAAAAATTCTGGTAGAGCATATGGAACATAATAATTCATATTACCATAAAAGCAAGTCACTGTATCTCCACTCGAGCACTGATAATAATATCAAACTTGTGAAGAGAACTACTCGCACTCACTTCCTATATAAATGGCTTGACAATAACCCCAGAATGAAGAAGCCAGTTTTCATAAAAAATGTTAAGTAATATTTTACAAAACCACCGTAGATCTTTAGGTATCCAAAGCTCTTTATTATTTTTTCTGTCCTATTTCTAGTTCTATTAGAATTTATTGTGTAGTTTCTATATTGTTTTTCCTAATATGAAGCTTTGCAACAAACAACCTTCTTTATGTTTTTGTGCCTCATTTTCACTAAGTAAATGAATATGCAGCTCTTAAATAGATGATACATACTGCGCTTCTTCATTTGCTATTCAAATATTTAAAAGAAAAGTGTCTCACCGCATAGTTACCATTTTCCAGTTCCCGACAGTGTAGGGCATCGTCAATGTCAGTACAGCCAGGGGGATCAACACTGCAAATGTCCAAATGTCGCAGATCCCGACGTCTTTTCAAGTCCTGAGGTAACAAAAATTATACTTTTGTTCAACCTGTACAGTATTTGTTGTTCAGCATTGTTAAGTCATGAAAATTATATGGTTCAATTGTAAGGCTTAGTTCCACCTTAAAGAGAAAACCTGTAAGAATATTACTTTTTTATCAGTGTGGAAATAGAAAGAATGCTACATTTAATCAAGTGAAAAAGCTCAAAATTTACAAAGAAGACAAAATTTGGGCATGTGAAAAACTGAATACTCAACAATCAACTACCACGGGAAAGAAAATTCAAAGTGATTTTTACGGCAAGGTTTGGAAACTATCTTACTTGTTAAATTTTTAATAGTGCCTATAAAGGGCATCACTTCTTTGCAAAAATGATGTTCACGCCTGTGCTGATGCTTTGCTTTCCGAGAATTTATTATGTTTGCGGGGGGGATAGGAATACTACTTAGTTTCAAAGAAAAAGCGTCATTAGTCACCAATTCATCTTCCCAAATCAGCGTTAACTTAGTGTGATCTGAATTGTTTTCAAAAAAATGTTACCTCGTCAGTTATTGTCCATGGCATCTTGGGTAAGAAACTAAGCACAGCTTCAGAGAAGTTAGCATGCGGCACATCGTGTTCTAACAACAGAACTTCATTCTCTGTGTCTTTATCTCCTACTTCTCCAAGACACCGCACAAAATGACCCTGCAAAGGAAACAAAATTCATCTTGTTCAATTTCAACCATTTCCTGCTGATGACTATATCATCCGTGCTTTAAGATAATGGCATATGTCAGACTAATGCAAAAAGGCAACTGAACGTTCATTGCATTCCTGAGCATGAGGGCTATCTGATAATATTATAAGAAAAGAAATGCACCAATAGGAAAAATGTAGTAATCCAACAGAATCATAATGGCATGTCACTAATTGGCATGAAAAGAAACAGATTTTTTCTCACTATTTCAAAAGTGTCAAAAATGACTATGTCATTTATGTAGAGCAGTGACGATATGCTCTACAAACACTGCAAGAAATTAGTTACGTAGAATCCCATGGTGAATGGGATTTGAACCTGGGACCTCTGGTCAAGTTCTCTGACCATCGAATCAGTGTGCTGCAGTCTTACCAAGAATGATCATGAATTCAACTGAAAGTTGAGAAGAAAGTTGCCTTTTTAGCAATGCACATTTTTCACTCAAACACCCTGCTAATGTCTGTCATGACCACAAAGCCTATAGCCTACAAACTGTTGAAAATAAAAGTTACGCACCAATGGATATCTTGAATTCCTCGGCCAACTGTCAATAGCAACTATGATCCTCTTAGAAGACAATGTTTCTGCTTGACGTGTCTCTATACGAATCTTGGGAATTCTTTTCTCCGCTGGTATGAAGAGATGGCGGGTTCTCTGGAATACACAATATTTCAAACAAAATTGTTTTGTCATTGCATCACAATTCAATGGTGAAAAACATTCAAATTTGTTCAAACAAAATACATTAATTTCATTTCCATGCAGCACACTGAATACTGTGACAACCAACATTCTTATTCTGCTAATGGTAACAAAACAATCATGACAAAGGATTGTTCAGAGTATAATTTCAACACAAGTATCCAACTTACACTCATAATCTAAGGGGCCATAAAAAAGTACCCACTCTTGATTTTGGTGACATCCCCCCGACACCCCCCCCCCCCCCCCAAAACACACTTTTCATATGCACGACCTAACACTCCTCCCCCACCCCTTTGTACAAGCATACAACCCTTAGAACCCTGAATGTTGACAATAAGACACTAATATTTGAAAACTTTCAATGGCAATTTGCATGATGAACTATGTGAGCCATTCATTAAAGACATGATTTCTATGGTAGCTACCAACTTAATGTGCCGAAACAGTAAATGAAACGAAACTCATTAATTCATTACCAAACTAGAGGCAGTCCCCTCCCCCCAGCTTACGCATACGTACTATATGAATCACCTCCCCAACCCAACTCCAAAATTTACTTTGATCAGTGTTTTACACCTCTTTTAACGATCAGCGCACTCAAGATACTATATTAAATTATTTTTCACTCTATATCGTTTTTCCCTACTTCTTTAAGTATGGATGGCTGTAGAATGCCACAGTATTGTCGCCAGTTCCTTTTGATGATGCCTACAACTCTTCCAGTGGGCTGCCGTAGCTCTTTGGGAACTTTGTTTTGAGTCAAGGAGTCCTGGAAATTAAAACAGTTGGATTACCTAGACTGAATAATGCTTTAAGCTGTTGAAGATGTTAATATGTTCAAGCTGCAAAAGCAACATCAAGCATGTTCATACTAATAAAAGGTGGGAAGCGGAAAATCAACCGTGGGCTGAAAATTGAGCGAAACTACTTGACTGGCCTGAACCTAGCTGTAAAATTTGATATTTCACAATTTTTGTGAATACTTGATGATACAAGAATATACACAGGCTGAGGGTGGACTAAACTCTCTAAATGGCTGGGGTCAACCTTGAAGAGTACAATTCCCAACTATTACTTGGTTCAGAAAGTGTAAATAAAATTACATGGAATGTATCTTGGCAAAATTTTTTTTAATCCATTCCTGAATCATCTCCCCTCCCCGCCACCCCACGTACACTGTCATCCATAGCTCGGTTTTCCTCATCTTCCTCATCCTTGGCATCATCCTCTCTCAGCACTAAGGAAGATGGACAACTCCACTCAGACTCTGGTAACATCTCGATGGCTACATTATCATCATTGACTGCTCGGTTCAGATTCTTCAGGCCTTGCACAAATACCTGGGTAGGTTTACAGAATGTCTCATTTCAGGGCAAAGCATGATGTATGTAACACAGCTTCAATGAATCTCTAGATTAAATTCAGAAAATATCTATTTCCAAGCAAAACACTGTTTTTCTTCTACCACTGCACAAAAATCTGGTAATTTCAGAACATGTCTTGTTTTAGTTCTTCAGACTTTATACAAAATCTTGGAATATTTCAAAATATAGTTTTAATTCAGTGTAAAATTTGCATTTAAACAGTTCAAATTTAAACAATTTTAAAAGAGCAAAAGTAATTCCATATTTCCAAATCATTAGTTCATTATTAGAAATCCCACGTCATAGTTACTATCTGACTAGGGATGAAAGCAATCCAGTTTTAAGGCTTTGCAAGTTATTCCTGTCTAATTCATACCAGATGAATGTCTCATTTCGGGTCAAAATTTGCCATATGCAACAATTCATGTAACTTCTGAATAACTAAAGGTAGTTGATATCAAACTAAGGATGACCCAGAGGGCAAATGGAAAGAAAAATGCTTTAACATCAGACTGCAAAACAAAATTCCCCACGCCGAAATACATAAACAAACAAAGCTAATGGACACAGTAAAATTCATGCTGCAACAAAAGTGGAATTGGGCTGGACATGTGGGAAGGATGCATGATAATAGATGGACAAAACATTGCACTGAATGGCAACCATGAAGAAGAACACGAGGATGATATTAAAAAGTGAGGGGGAACAACATGGATGAAGAAGATATCAGACAGAAGGAATGGAAGTCATTGTCGGAGGGCTACATTCTGCAGACAATGCCTAGGTGAAAAATGAAAGTTTATATCAAGTAAAAGTAAAGCAATCATGAAATGCAAAGATTCAATCTCCTACCATTTGTTCCTTGTCTCTGACACTGACATTTGCCTCGAGGTAATTTTCTCGACTAATCAGAAGTGTTCCTTGCAAGTATTTCCCTGCGCGTATCCCTTTCTGAATCTCAGCCAGACCAAGATGCTCAGCAAACAGAACTTTGTTGTTGCCATCCAGATTCTTGTAAGAGAAGACAATAAAAATTATTGCAGAATGCAAGATGCTAAAGTAAGGAGAATATTATGAATGTAGAGAAGCTCAGAAACACTTCTGTTCTTCAAAAGCAGAATTGGTAGCCTCACAACAATAGGTTGTTACTCACTAAAAACAGATGAATGAAATTGAAGCAATCAAGTTTCAAAAAATTTACCAAATTTATCTTGTTCTTATCCAACATCAATTTCAAGAATTATCAGTGTCTCATAGTCATACTATAGTAAAACAAACTAAAAATATAAGAGTCAATCAACCATGCTGGACTCATCTCAAATTTATGACATATTGTTGTAATGGGGTAACTTTCCCACTCTGCCCTGATGTATAATATATCTCAAGAGATGTGTTTGGAATATTATAAATAGCAATGCGTTGCCACACATAAGATGGTGAAAATCACATACATAAACTTACATATTAAGTCAAAGATTAAAAGTTGTTGAAATGCATCATGAGTTATATGCTGAAAACTTACCAACTGGTTTAGAGGATTGGCCAGCCTGTCAATGAGGGATTGGTTAGACAAACTCCTCACATAATCATGGACTGAAGAAAAAAAAAATTAGTGTAGGTCACTATCATGAGCTTCGAAAATGGGTTTCCAACAAAATCATCACAATTTTCCACCCTTCAAAAATAATATTAACTTCACAAGTTGGACTGGAGAATCTGCACTCTTTAACCTGTTCACATCACCCCACATCTGTTGGGTGCGAACTGTTTTACAACCCATTGATACACTGGTCCCCAGTGAGGAGTGGTCACTCCCACAACCGTTCATGGCACCCCACACCATCTGGGATAACAATCGGTTTCACAGCATAGGCGGTTTTCCATTTTTGCATTTGTAAACAAAACATGTGACTGTCATTATTCTTCTCTGAATAAGCTTTCCAATGATACCAAATATACTCTAGCTTTATCAGAAGATTTTATAAGAATTTTCAAAAATACCCCCAAAATAGTGCATATACAGGTAATGCCCACTGTAAAGAAGGAACAGACAGTGGGCATGCGAGAGTCGTGATCCCCAAGATGTGAAAAGGTTATGGTGGGCAAAATGTACCATTCACTGTTCCCAACTTGTTCACTGACTTGGTTCCAATTTGAAAAACAACTTTATAAAGATGGTAGCATTCCATGAACATCGTATCAATTGTTATAAAATCCCCACCAATTATTAATAAAATTGAAATTTTCTATGATCTGGATTCCATCTCAGGTAATCCAAACACTAATGAAGTATTGAAATCTTTTTCAGCTACTACTACTACTACAAAGCAGTTCACAAACACAAAATGCAAAATGGAATCGTCTTGAAGTAAGAGTAATATTTTAAACTGTTTCTCCTTCACTGCTACATGTTTTTCCCTAACACATGCTGATGAGACAACAGATTTTAAGACATACGATGTACATTCACGACGCACTCGCACTATTGACTTCAAGTCAATAAGAACATATACTGTCTGTCCCAAGCGCAGCGAAGGGGTTAAAGTGATTTATTTATCCTAAATACAAATGTGTAAGCCCAAAGTTTGAAAACACTCATACTTGTGTAGGTAGTTAACTTTTCCTGAAGAGCCTGTTTCCTATTCTCAGCATCATTTGTGAGCAGGACAACTTCTATTCCAGTATCCTGTAGATGTTTGGCATACCATGCTGCTGCTTTGCGGATGGCTCGATCATTTCGATCATTTGCAGTTTCTCCTGGCTTGCGTTCAATGTATGTGTGCCTGAGGCAGTGTAAATGTAAATATTGAGGAAATGTTTATAATTGACTTTAACATCAGAATCATTTCACAAGTTAGTAATGGGGTCCTGGGTCCTCCTATAATTGTGTAATATGGGGCTTCCCAACTTAAATTCACAAATGGCTTTCCATCGTGTAACTGCAATGGAAATGATTGATATTTACACAAAAATATATCAATCTCTGGTCCAAGCAAAGCAAAATTAAGGCCTTGTCTTGTACATGGGGACAAGGTGGGCTAGAGACAAGGTGCTCGCCTCTCATGCCAAGGGTCCCGGGTTCAAAACCCGGGCAGTGCAGGCATGTTGGAAATTGGGATTTTTCTCATATTTTCAAGTCCCTGATCCTATTGGGGGGGAGGGGGGGGGGGGGGAGGATCGAGTACCTAGTCTTCTTGGATAAGGATGAAAAATTCGGAGGGCCCATGTGCACGTTAAAGATAACTTGGCAATTGGAAATCGTAAAGAGCAGGCCGAACAGGCTGCTGCCCAGGCAAAATTGAAATTAATAGATTAAAATTTATCCATATCACCCCCCACCAGCAACAACAAAATTTATTATTCATTATCAAAATATATATTATTATTAATAAATATTCAAATATTATTTGAGTTGTGAGTTGTGAACTGCGCCTAACAGGCTGCGTTACAATTTGCTCAAAGCTAGAGAGAGGTAGAGAGAGAGAGTGAGCGAGACAGGGAGAGAGAAAGAAGCAGTGTAGTGTGTTGAGCGCTTCCATTCTGCTCTGTGGCTGACATGTTGCTTCTGTAAAGCGCATACAGCATCTTAAATGGATATGCGCTATATAAATGCCATCCATTATTATTATTATTATTTAATATTTGACAGCATTGACAGCATCAGGGGTATGAAAATTATGATATGAAGTGAAACTTAACATACATGTTAAATTCATTGCAGAATGTGTGGAAATGCTTTTGTGAATGGCACAGCATGTCTTTCACTCTTTTGTAAATTGGAGCGCTCCTGTGACGAATCTGAAAAAAAAAATAAAAAAATTTTATAGTACATTGTCAACATGATCCTGGGTTTATTCAAGAGGGTATCTGTTGAACACTAAACATCTATTTCTGTGCATCTAGTGCTTTTAGAATTTCCAGATATTTCTATTTGCTTAAACTCAATTCAAACATCAAACTTGTACTATTCACATGCATCTCAATGTGTCAGTGTTACAATCAGTTCTGACAAAATATCGAAGCATTCCTCCCTCCCCCTTATCTTTCTCCCCTACATTAATAGGCGGGATTCTGAAGGTTTTTTTTTTCCCTCCCCATCATATAATGTGCAAGAATGAATAAATTTACACCTTTTAAAATTATTTTTGCAATTGGCAGCTACCCACCTCTTCAAGAACAATCTGCAGAATAATGACATTTTTCACACTTGGGTCTTCCAGTATGTCGATCTGAAATACAATATTTATAATTTAATAAATATCAGCATCCTGCTAAAATGTCTTTGCCATCTTGTTCAAATCTGCACACATAATAATTCTGATGAATAAATTTATTAGCCAGGAATAAAAGGATTTACAGAAAGTTTACTATTAATAATAATAAAGTAAACAGTAATAATGTAACAATATTGGAGAACGTGGTTTTTGTAGCGAAATTAACTACAACAGGCAAGGAAAACAGTGACTAGAACTATTTCTACATGTTCTTTGCAGATGTTGCTGGAAGTAAATTTTCCCTTCTTGACCACTCAGAAAAATCTTAACCCTCGTCCCATGTTGAGTGGACTCGTTCATGTAACACCCCGTGTGGGCATAGCCAGCGGCCAGTCAGCCGATCATTCGCTTATATTGCAAATAACCTCGGTGGTCGGGTCAATCGGGTCCTTTTGAACACGTGTATCGTGTTTACTTTAAAACGCAATAACAACAATAGTGGTGGATAAATCATAAGTGACCCCTGTGATATTTGGATAAAGTATTGTGATGATATGCAGTAAGTTTACGTGTTAAATGGAAAGCCCAAAATCAAGAATTTTCTGCATTTACATGCCGTTTAACACACCTTTTATCATTTTCCCAAGACCTCTGCGCTTTTTCTGCCCCTAAGACAGGCCATTCAGGTGAACAAATTATTTTTTAAGCCAGCCGCTTAACCCTAGTCCTATGGGAGGCCACTATATTGGCCTCCCCGCGCAACACGCGAGACACAAGAGGCCATTATTTTGTCCGACACGCTTAACCACGGGTCCTGCGGGAGGCCACATTTTTATATAGCAACGGTGCGCCTCGCGCTTTGGTTATTCGGTTGCCAAGGCTTTCGTTATTTTTTTCACATTTTTTTTTTCCACACTATTTTCGCGTGTTTATCTATCCTGTCACCCCTACTATATCTAACAAAATGGTATCGTCCGATTACGTTTATTACGATGCAACTATTCGTCATACTCGTGTAATAGTACTGAAGGTCTGAAGTTTGAACTGGGGAAAATCTTGGGGAAACTTTTACTTTGATGCTGGTTGTCATCTACATGCGAAATGAGAAGAAAGGGGCCATGTGCGTATTTGAGACGCCGTTCTACGTCTGTAATTATGAATTCTGATGTAATATTAGGGCATGCTGCATCCGGGCGTCTGTCAGTAGGTTTTTCATCAGGGAAAACTCTGAGAAAATGACCGACTTTGTTGTTGGTCGTTGTCTTTATTTGATGTGGTGATTAGAGAGATATTGTGTTGCTTTGATAAAACCGCTTTTCAGTAATGTATACATGTGCTCTGCAACCTGGAAATCAAATCTCTCGCTAAAACTAATCATAGTAGGCCTACATGGAAGCTTTACATAGTAGAGGAGGGAGAAGGCAATGCCACGATACACGTGGTTAGTAAGTAAATTAACCCTCGTCCCGCAGGACGAGGGTTAACCACCATATCTTCTGCACCTCAGCAAGATGGAAAATAGTGCACTCATTCATGATTCAAAGTTCATTTCCACTGAAATTTGGCTGGGTATATTTCCTGCCGTGAACCCACCTTCCTTGCTTCTGGACTTTTGTGTTTAAATTGAACTAAATTTATTGAGCTAACT
The DNA here is from genome assembly GCA_963931925.1 of Onchidella celtica. Classification (NCBI taxonomy): domain Eukaryota; kingdom Metazoa; phylum Mollusca; class Gastropoda; order Systellommatophora; family Onchidiidae; genus Onchidella; species Onchidella celtica. The sequence continues at coordinate 49,540,785 of OZ007574.1, forward strand.
AGTTGTGGTGAATGTATTCTTGTTTGTTTGTCTAGATGTCTTATCGATGTTTTCTGTTTTGTTTTCGTTTCAGGTATGATGTGTCTTTATTAAGTGAAATAAAGCTTAACGTCAAGCGATCATCAAAGACTTCACCCTTGTTACTATTCACTCTTATTACAATTTATTTCACTTAATAATGGATCCCTACAACCCAGGGAACGATGGAGCGATTCTTGAGGCCGGAGCGTTTTGATGTGGACCCAAATGCCGTGGGAGCTACAAAGCAGTGGAACCATTGGTATCGCACTTTCCAAAACTTCTTGTCTGCTGTAGACACTCTCCAACCGGACAAACTGAACACTCTAATAAATTACGTTGCTCCAGCGGTATACGAATTCATAGCAGAAAGCGAAACATTCGATGATGCCATAGCCATCCTCAACGACCTCTATGTAAAGCCAAAAAATGAAATCTTCGCCCGACATGTCTTGTTCACTTATAAGCAAGAACCTGGACAGACCCTGGACGAATACTTACAGAGACTAAAGATCTTTGCAAAAGACTGCAACTTCAAGGCAGTAACGGCCGAAGAACACAGAGACGATTCCATACGTGATGCTTTCATCAGAGGCATTCAGTCTAACCAGATCCGCCAAAGACTCCTGGAAAATAAAACACTAAACCTGCAGGCAGCCTACGAAAAAGCCAGATCTTTAGAAATGGCTGAAAAACAATCAATGTCGTATCAAGGTGTGCCTCCCTGCGCTTCAGCTGTGAACACTTCTGATGCGGATGTAGATGCTGAAGGAACATCAGCATCAACAGCAACACACCCTACGTGTTACTTCTGCGGTTTCAAGCGGAATCACCCGAGATCAAAGTGTCCTGCCCGGGATGCTCTATGCAACGCGTGTGGGAAGAGGGGACATTTCCAAAAAGTTTGTCGATCACTATCTGGGACTTCAAATCCAAAGAACAAGCAGGCTTCCGCCATACTTTCGACAACCACTGCTGCTTCGGGACCTGAAAGCCTACAGAAAGCTATGATCAATGTAAAAGTGAACGGCAAACCTCTTAAAGCACTCGTCGACTCTGGCAGCTCAGAAAGTTTTGTGAATGCAACCACAGCAAAGAAGCTGAAATGGTCCATTATCCCCTCTACCACTGTGATCAGCATGGCCTCTACGATGCTAACCAACAAAACCCAGGGTCATTGCTGTGTCGATCTGAACTACAAAGGTACTACGTATGAAAACATTACTCTTTCCTTACTGCCACAGAGCTGCGCTGACATTATCTTGGGACATGACTTTATTGGGAAACATTCAGAATTGAAGATTCTCATGAAAGGAAACAATCCACCTCTTAATAGTGTCTTATTGTCTGCGGTGTCGCAGCTGCCCGTGTAAAATCGCCATCGCTGTTTGGAAATCTGGACCCCAGTTGTAGGCCTATTGCAACGAAATCAAGAAGATTTTCTAACCATGACGAAACATTCATCAACTCAGAAGTCGAAAAACTTCTTAACGAAGGTATTATCGAACTATCAAGTTCGCCATGGAGAGCCCAGGTCCTAGTTACCTCAAATGAAAACCACAAAAAGAGAATGGTGGTTGACTACAGCCAAACAATCAACAAATTCACCTACCTCGACGCTTACCCAACAAAGAAGCTTGATGAAATGATCGAGAAAGTATCGCAACACTCGTACTTCAGTGCTCTTGATCTAAAGAGTGCCTATCACCAGATTCCCCTCAGGGAAGATGAAAAACATTTCACAGCCTTTGAAGCTGGAGGTCAACTTTACCAGTTCAAAAGAGTGCCGTTTGGCGTCACCAACGGGGTGTCTTGTTTTCAAAGAATAATCGATGATATCATCCAAACTGAACATCTCAAGAGCACCTTTGCTTACATAGACAATGTCACCATCTGTGGTACAGACAAAGTTAGTCACGATCGAAATCTTCTCCATTTCCGGCAGGCCGCCGACAGATACGGCATCACTTTTAATGACTCCAAGAGTATCATTGGTGTGGAGGAACTAGACTTGCTGGGATATAGAGTGTCCAAAGGCTCAATTCGTCCTGACCCAGAGAGACTTTCAGCACTCAAAGAAATGAAACCACCGATCTCGGCCAAGAGTCAGCAGCGAGCCGTTGGTCTATTTTCATATTACTCACAGTGGATCTCCCACTTCTCGGATAAAATTAGAACACTAACACAGAACACAACATTCCCCCTCCCACCACCAGTACTTCACAACTTTGAAAGCCTCAAGAAGGAATTGGAAGAGGCCATCCTCGTAACAATTGACCAGTCCTTACCCCTCGTGGTTGAAACAGACGCCTCCGATGTGGCCATTTCTGCTACGCTTAATCAAGAAGGCAGACCTGTGGCCTTCTTTTCAAGAACACTCACGTCTAGTGAAAGGAACCACTCGTCTGTTGAGAAGGAAGCTTATGCCATCGTGGAGGCAATTAGAAAATGGAGACATTACCTGATAAATGCTCCATTTAAGTTAGTCACAGATCAAAAATCGGTGGCTTTTGTATACGACAAAGGCAACAAAGGAAAAATCAAGAATGACAAAATTCAAAGGTCCACCTTTGTGTATGACGTTGTCTACAGGCCTGGACCTGAGAATCATGCCCCTGATGCTTTGTCCCGGTGTGGTGCAATGAAGGCCGGATCTACTGAGGAACTTAAGGAATTACATGACTCTCTCTGTCATCCAGGAATTACTAGAATGACTCGTTTTGTGCGGCAGTAAAACTTACCTTATTCAGTGGAAGAAATCAAAACAATGACTTCGAAATGTCCTACATGTGCTGAAATGAAACCCCGTTTCTACAGGAACAACCAAGGGACTCTTATCAGAGCTACACAGCACTTTGAAAGACTGAGTATGGATTTCAAGGGGCCCGTACCGTCTTGTTCAAACAACAAATATCTGTTGACAGTGATAGATGAATTCTCACGTTTCCCATTTGCCTTTGCTTGCTCCGATATGACCTCATCCACTGTCATCAAGTGCCTGTGCCAACTCTTTGCGTTATTTGGAATGCCCCAATATATTCATACTGACAGAGGGTCGGCGTTCATGTCAGAGGAATTGAGATCTTTTCTACACTCCAAAGGTGTGGCAACAAGTAATACGACCCCTTACAATCCCAAGGGAAATGGACAGGTAGAGAGACTGAATGGATCTTTGTGGAAAACTATTAACCTCGCTTTGAAGACCCGAGGTTTGGCTGTAACCCAGTGGGAATTGGTACTACTTGATGCTCTACACTCCTTGCGGTCACTGCTCTGCACAGAAACCAACACCACTCCTCACGAACGCCTATTCCAATACCAACGGAAGTCTACAAACGGACAGTCCCTACCTTCTTGGCTACTTACGCCTGGTCCCATACTACTCAAACGGAATGTGAGATCATCTAAGTACGACCCACTGGTCAACGAGGTGGAGCTCATTGATGCTAACCCCCAGTATGCCCTCGTCCGTCTACCAGATGGCAGAGAATCAACTGTATCCTTACGACACCTTGCCCCAAGGGGTGAGGCAGAGCCAACTGGTGAACCCAATGATGGGGAAATGACTATAATTCCATCAGGCGATCCCATACTCACATCAGACGATCCCATACACACATCTGGCGAATTGAACGAGGTGGACATTGTTCAAGCACCTGCAGCTGGTGAACTGGATGTTGAGGGAATGGCTCAAGACCTCACACCTCCAGCTGGATCTCCGGATAAACATACAAAGGAGAAACCTCTGGAGAAACGTCAACCCTTCATACGAACTAGGCCTTACAACCTCAGAAGCGGTCTAAGATGATCTAAGTCTTGACTTTATTGTTTAAGTTAATTAGTCCGGCAGTCTTCCGGTATGGAAATAGACGTGGTTTGTGAAAGATGTATGTATGGCTACGATTGCTTATCTTTTGGTGGGGGAGAATGTGGTGAATGTATTCTTGTTTGTTTGTCTAGATGTCTTATCGATGTTTTCTGTTTTGTTTTCGTTTCAGGTATGATGTGTCTTTATTAAGTGAAATAAAGCTTAACGTCAAGTGATCATCAAAGACTTCACCCTTGTTACTATTCACTCTTATTACACTAGGCCTAGTACTACTACTAACTACTACCAGTAGGCCTGCTTAGTCAAGCCTCTGGAACGTACCTGATGTAAAACAACATTTGTGTCAGGAATGAGGTAGTGAGGCCCCGGCACAAGCTTGCTGTCACTGATTGGCTGCTCCTCCAAGGGATCATTTTCTAAAGGCTCACAATCTTTGTTACATGCCTCTGAGCCACAGCTAATGTCATCCCGTAGATAGTGCTCTCGCACAATCTTCATCACCCCACCCATCTTTGTTTTCTTTATGAATATCTTATTCGTTAACATGATTATATGATTAATGTGAAACAATCTGAAAGAAAGCCAGTACTAGAGATATCTAGATCTAGATAAATCCTGCAATCATAATTTGCCTAGAAATGCTACAGATCGAGCTATGACTAGATCTATGTCTATGAGATGAATGTTCTGGGACTAATCTGTGTAACAAGTATCCTGTTTGCTCCGGTACGCAAAGAGACTGCCTAACAAACACTTTAACAGCATTCCTTTTCAGGCTCAATCTTGTTCCACGGCTGTATCGCTTAATCATTCATTGAGTGGGGTAAATGTTATGCCTACATAAGAAAGCACGGTAAAAAATAACAACACACACGAACACGGTCAGCGTGTTGGATTCTTTCTTCCAGTGCTGAAAAAATTAAGAGAGTGGTGTCCCTTGAATAATAAAGGGATCTTTTATTGGATTTTTTAATTTAAAAATTATTAATTTTTTTTGCACCCCCAAAAACGCTTGTATAGGCCTACTTTTTTAATTCCTTTTGAGAAATTTGTCTTTGTGTCACTGCAGCCCAGTTACAACTGGAGCAGGCACGTCGTCGCTACAGTACAGTGCCTGTCGGCGTTTTTTATTTTTTTTATTTTCGGGGGGGGGGAGATGAGGGGAGGGGGGAGGGAGTGGTAGGGATGAATTTGATTTAATTTTGCCAGGGCAGCGGCCTGCTCTTTTCTATTTGCAACTGCAAGGGTATCTTTAACGTGCGCAACGTGCACACGAGCCTTCCGAGTTTTTCGTCTTTATCCGAGAAGTCTAGGTGCCCGATCCTGCCTCCCATAAGATCCTGCACCGACAGGGATATGAATCCGGTTCCTTCGACATGACAGGCAAACACCTTGCCTCTAGACCACGGTGTCCGCTGTCTACTAGAGAAGAATACATGTATAATTATGTCGGCTTTTTCTGTGTACACCCCTCCTCTCATTCTCATATGAGTTTCTCGTTTGCCAACAATTGTGTAAAAATGTGTAACATAACTTTTTACACAATTGCTCTGAGGATTACACCCATACCCCCCCCCCAAGCCCCCAAAGCAATACAATAGCGCGCTGCTCATGTTTCCCCTTGCCTCCAAATCGCCCCCCCCCCCTTCCTTGTATATAAAATAGTGAGTATAAATTAAATGAACTTTCAAACAGCAGTATTTTCCAGTACACGCTACAGCTTAACACTCTACACAACTTAGTATTTTCTCTATTAAAAATTTTTTGGCTTTGTAGTTAGGCTACGCTCCCCTAATAACAGCCTTTTACCTCTTTCATATAGTCTTCTCATATTCTTTCAACCCCTTCTCTCTCCGTCTCTCTCTTTCTCTCTGTCTCTCTCTCTCCGTCTCTCTCTGTCTCTATCGTTCTCTCTCTCTCTCTCTCCGTCTCTCTTTCTCTCTCTTTCTCTGTCCCTCTCTGGTGTCTCTCTCTATCTCCTTCTCTCTCTGTCTCCCACTTTCTCTGTCTTTCTGCCTCTCTCTTGGTTTCTCTCTCTCTTGGTCTCTCTTGGTCTCTCTCTTTCTCTCTCTCTCTCTCTCTCACTCTGTCTCTCTCTCTTTCTGTGTCTCTCTCTCTTTCTTTGTGTGTGTGTTTGTGCCTACATGAATGTATGCTATGCTGTTGCTGATGTGCTCAAGGCAGCACGGGTCATGATGGCCAGGTCCATGCATAATAAATCATATTTTGCGGCGTTCCAGACAGACCGACGACAACAGTGTTAATGTAGATCACCCGCCCCTCCCGAACACAAGAAAGTAAAGACAGTTTTTACTTTTACATCACCCCAACTCCCCGACATGCTTCCAGGGGCGGCGTCCTCTTTGTCGGCTCCCCAAGGTATTGTTACAAATCTGTGACTGCATGGGCGTATTCAGAATTTGTGTCATCGGGGGCCATTTCTTGAGTAGGTATGCTCGACCTTTTTTTTTTTTACCCCTCCCTCCCCACTCTACCCTTTTTCATGCGCGCTTGGCTCCCCCCCCCCCACCCCACACACACACACACGTGTGTACGGCCATGTTATCTGTCCACGATAAATTAAAAGTAAAACCCTGATATTTTGAAGCTTCAAATGACATTTTACGGACTATTTCAGTATTTGACTGTTCCATTTGAAACAGCCTGTCGTTGATATCTTTCCTATTTTGCTACGAAAAAAAACCCACTTTTGAATTCGTTACTCGTCTGGAAAGCGTAGGTACGCTCCACAGAGACATCCCCCCCCCCACGTGTTTCATACGCTGAAGACACCCCCCCCCCCCCCCAAAACAGTGTACGTACTTAATAGATGGAACTCAACACCCTCCTCTTTCTGTAGTTTGTCGCAGTTGCTTGTGTACGCGAGCACATTTCTACGTCCTCCATTTCAGTACATACCGCATGTTCGAATTTGATGATTGTATCATGTCCGAACTTGTGTGTCTTTAATTTTGTGATATGTGCGCGTCCCAACCTTGACCGCCCATAAAATGGCGTTTTTTTGAGTCGGGGCATTAAAAATTCTCAGTTTCCAAGTCAATGGGGCCTATGTACGTTACGCTCAATTTTTTTTTTTCAAGGGGTACAAATATTACAAGCATCTCATTTTACTTTTTTTTTTTGGGTCACCAAACTTCATCCGACGTCATTTTTTGGGTGAACTCTATAAGGTAGAATGCGCATAACGTCACAGAGTTTTTGTTTTGTACTTCCGTCAAACAAGATGGCCGGTGGATCAGCTGATGAGTGTAACTTCGAGATGTGTCTAAGCAGTTAAAATGCCTGCTGGTTGCATTGCAGTTGACTGTTGTGGCAAGGGTGGAAAGGATGGGTCCAAACTGGTCCGATTCCCTGCCGTCCCTGTAAACAAGAGAAAGGAAGTGAAAGAATTGACCGAACGTCTCCCATGTGCGTATACACATGTGTCATTGTTTACAGTAGTGAACTCGCCGCCGATTGGTTCGCGACGCCTTAAGTGGGTCCGGACAGACAAGATGGTGGATATGCGCATTCTACCTATAGAGGGGAGACAAAAATTATGTTTTTGTTTTTTTTTTTGAAAAGGAGGTCAACCGTGCCACCATTGACTTAGGACTGAGTGTCGGACAAAGGTGACGAAATCAAGCATCGGGTGCGTCTATAAAAACATTCGGTGCTTGGCGCCGAAACATGCCCGATATAATTATGATCTTGGCATCCCCTTGTAATACAAAGGCTGAGGTTTATTTGCGTATAATTTTGATCCTGATCTATTCAAGTTCCCGCCAGTTTCTCGGTCAAACAAATTTTTCAACAAATGATTTTTAAAGGAATTCCAACTTAAAACACGATGAAAAACACATTAAATTAAACCTCATTTATCTGGCTTTCTGTGCGAGTTATTTTCAAACATGTGCGCTACGTCGGCTCGACGCTCTGCGATGCTTTGTTATGAGGGGAGGGGGGGGGGTCAATTCGGTACGTGCAGCTCAGAGCGAAAATGGCAATACTATGTCCTGTTCAAGCGATAAAAACACACAGCTAAATACATTAAACAATACGAAAGGAAGTATATTTTGTCAGAGGAAGCATTGAACCTTATTTTGATGTAGGATGCATGCATATCGCTTCACATAAACACGCAGCAGTAAAATCCTTGTAATGTTGGCCTAAATTTATGCCAAAACGGGATTTTGCCCCTTTAGAGGGGCAGTTTGGACTACATTTGGACTATCGTTGTAGCATCTGCAAGCTATCCCTTGCCCTCCCCCGTTTTCTTGTTACACTGGTGAGCATGTGTTCATTTCTTCTTTCATTTTATTGTTGACAACCGCCAGAGTGTACTGTACTCCGTGACCTGACCTTCTTTTCTAGTGAGTAGTTTTTTTCCTCGCCCGCTTGTTGTCAGGTGTTTTGACTCGTTCAGTAAATATTAGTATGTTCCCGAACATTCGATAACACTGTGGATAAGGATGTTTACGCCAGATTTGGCCTTGAGTGATGTAACCTGATGACGTATTGATGCGTGATTGGTTAGTTTGTGCGAGGGCAAAGGTAACGTTTATTTCGGGAACTTTCTGTAGGAATGTTTATATATATAGACCTGTGTGAGTGGTTGGTGGGGTGAGTAAGTGAGTTTCCTTTTGTGTGGCGTAGATATTTAGTTTCGCTGGTGTCTTCCTAGTAATTTATTGTTCACTATACAGTTATTAAACTTTAGTATTATTTAATCTATCGTCGGATCTCGTGTTTATTTATTTTACAGCTGTAATAGTTTCGTTTTCTAAAGGGTTGTAGTTAGATCAACTAACTCCCCCCTACTATAACGTGCTAGAACAACCTCAGCTGTTACATATTGGGGGCTCGTCCGGGATCTGACCATATTCGAGCGGACCAGATCAAAATTACTAGATTTATTTACATAGTTTATTGTAGGAATATCATCGACAAGCTATCTACAACATGTCGGAGGTTATTGGAAGGCTTAGCCAGGAAGCGGACGCTATGGAGCTCACTGGGCAGGAGAGACGGGACTACCTCCGTGAAGGCCTGGAAAGAGAAAGACAGCTGGAGGCTCAACGACAGGAGAAGGAGGCTGAACGACAGGCTCGGGAGAAGGAGGCTGAACGACAGGCTCGGGAGAAGGAGATGAACCACGAGTTGGAGATGGAGAAGATCCGCCAGCAACGTGGAGGCAACGACTCAGCGCAGAAGACCGACGACCACGCCAGTTCTAAGAGACCCAAGCTACCTGCATTTCAGGACAAGAAGGACGATCTGGATAGCTGGTTGCTGCGGTTTGAGAGGTTTGCCGAGACAGCTGAATGGCCCAGATCCACCTGGACGACATCACTGTCTGCCCTGCTGACCGGGAGAGCTTTGGAGTGCTTCTGCAGACTACCGATCGACGAAGCCAAGGACTACGACAAGGTCAAGGAAGGGTTGCAGAAGAGGTACAACCTGTCAGAGGACGGATACAGACTCATGTTCAGACAAGGTAAGCCTGAAGATGGAGAAGATGTTGGAATGTTTTTGACCAGGATCAAGACCTATCTAGAGAGGTGGATAAAGCTGTCGAAGACGGAGGAGACCTACGAAGGAGTGAGAGATCTGTTCGTCAGAGAGCAATTCATGGATGCCTGCCCACCAGACCTTGCAACCCATGTGAGGGAGAGGAAACCAAAGACGCTACAGGACATCGCCGATTCAGCGGAGGCGTACCTGGTAGCGAGGAACCGGACGCTCAGCGGGAGCGCCAGACTGCAGAGCCGGCCAGTGCGACAGAGGCCCAACGGAGACAGAAGCCCACAGGTCTGCCATAGGTGCCAGAGGCCGGGACACAAGGCGACGGAGTGTCGTGCAAAGTTAAACGACAAAGGTGAGTTGAAATGTTACCTTTGTGGAAAGCCAGGCCACGTTCGGAGGATGTGTCCAGCCCAGAAGGATATGGGACGAGGCAAGCCGAACAAGGCGGCGGCGGCCGTAGTTATAGCGGCGGACGAGTCGTCAAGACAAGATGTGACGACGGCTGACACCAGCATCAACGTTCAAGCGGTGATGAAGGACGGGAAGCTACAGTTAGCGGTGCCTGTTACTTGCGGAGGATGCAGTGACGGAAGGACCGTGGAGAAACTGAAGTTACCAGTGATGAAGGGCTTGATTGGAAATCGAGCGGTAGATGTCCTAAGAGATACCGGCTGTGAAGGTGTAGTGGTGCGGCGAGCACTGGTGGACGACGGACAGCTCACCGGTGGGAAGAAACTTATCGCGAGGATCGATAACTCCTTGCTAGCGGCGGAGGAAGCCGTTATCGACGTGAAGACGCCTTACCTGACGGGCAAAATGACGGCGCTGTGTCTCCCGGAGACTATCTGCGACCTAGTAGTCGGGAACGTGGACGGAGCGAAGGATCCGTACGACCCTGATACTGAGGTGATGGTAGGAGCGGTGACCACGAGGGCCCAGGAGAAGAGGAAGGACCGGTCTACGTCGCTGAAGGTGCCGAGGGCAGAACGGCACGCGGGAGTGGATAGAGAGGAACTTATCCGACTCCAAGAAGAAGACGAAGTCATTAGGAAGTTAGAGCAGAAGAAGATCCCAACTAATAGAGGCAATAAATCTGTTCATTTTGAGAAACATGGAGGAGTACTGTACCGGATCTACAAGGACCTGAGACAGGCGACGGTTATAAGGCAAGTGGTACTACCCGAGAAACTGAGAGAGTATGTACTGAGTGTAGCCCACGACTCGATCGTCGGAGGACACCTCGGCGTGAAGAAAACCAAAGACAGAGTTATGAGCAATTTTTATTGGCCTGGAATTGAAGGTGACGTCGCGAGATACTGCCGCTCATGCGACATATGCCAGAGGACGGTGAACAAAGGAGCGACCCCAAAGGTGCACCTGCAGAGTATGCCAGTAGTGGACGTACCATTTAGGCGAGTGGCCGTGGACTTAGTAGGACCTATCGACCCCCCAAGTGAAGGTGGACATCGGTATATCCTGGTGTACATAGACTACGCTACTCGCTACCCTGAAGCCACACCCTTGAAGAAGATCGACGCAGAAACGGTAGCAGAAGCCTTAGTGAACATCTACAGCCGTTTGGGTGTGCCCGAAGAGATCTTGTCCGACCAAGGGACCCAGTTTATGTCAGATGTCATGAAGGAAACGAATAGACTACTGGGAATTCGACAGTCGACCACTACAGTCTACCACCCTATGTGCAACGGGTTGGTGGAGCGATTCAACGGCACGCTGAAGAAAACATTGAGACGACTGTGCGCAGAGCAACCCAAGCAATGGCACAGATACATCAACCCGCTGCTCTTCGCATATCGTGAAGTTCCCCAAGAGTCGACCAAGTTTGCCCCATTCGAGTTGCTGTATGGGAGAACTGTGAGAGGACCCATGCACATCTTACGACAACTATGGACCAAGGACGTAGAGGAGCCGGAAACGAAGACCAGTTACCAGTACGTCATGGAACTACGTGAGAGGCTGGAGGACACATGGAAGTTAGCGACGGAAGAACTCTCCAAGGCTCAAGGTAGACAGAAGACCTACTACGACCGGAAGGCGCGAGAGAGGAAGTTCCGCCCCGGAGATGAAGTGTTGGTGCTACTGCCGACGAACACTAACAAGCTCCTAGTCCAATGGAAGGGACCATATAAGGTAGTCTCAGTTGTCGGTGTTAACGACTATAGAGTCAAGATGGGTGCAAAAGAAAAGACCTTGCACGCCAACCTCCTCAAGAGATACATTCCAAGGACGTCAAAAGCAGCAGCAGTGGCAATGGAACCGAGACCTATTGTGACCGAGATGTGTGGGATGGACAACAGTAGGAGAGATATCACGCCTGGACATGTCAACGCCATAAAGGACGGCGGCGGTGATAGTGCTGAGACTGTACTGGCAGAGGACGACATGATGGACAAGAGTCAACCCGTGGAGTCAGCTGGCATGACAATCATCGAGGACTGCGACCTGGAAGGCGACAACGGTGGAACGACGGAGGACCTTGCCGACCTAGGAAGCTGGGACCAGAATGAAGGCTACAGAGATGTCCAGTATGGAACGCAACTGACATCGGAACAACGTCAAGAACTCTGCGATGTGGTGAAGAATTACCAGCACGTCTTCACCAATCTCCCTGGATGCTGTCAGTTGGGTGAACATCGCATCGACCTGACGACAGAAGTACCAGTTCGTCAACGACCATACCCGGTGCCCTACGCTATGCGCGACTCATTGAAGGAGGAGCTTAGCACCATGGAACGGCTGGGCATCATTCGAAGGAGCTCATCAGCTTATGCTTCACCTATTGTTGTCGTCAAGAAGAAGGACGGATCCAACCGAGTCTGCATCGACTACAGGAGGTTAAACAAGATCACAGTATTCGACCCTCATCCGACAACAGCGCCATTAGAAGTGTTTCAGAGTCTCTCGAGAGGAAAATTATTCTCTCGGATTGACCTGAGCAAGGGATACTGGCAAGTGAAAGTTCGAGAGCAAGACATTCCCAAGACGGCGTTCGTCACCATGGGCGAGCACTATGAATTCATTCGGATGCCTTTTGGGATGATGAACTCAGGAGCCACGCTGAACAGGATCGTAAAGCCATTGATCCGTGGAATGAACAATGTGACAGCATATGTGGACGACCTGCTGATTCATACAGAGACATTCGACGAGCATGTGAAGACTCTCAAGGACTTACTGCAGAGGATGGACCAAGCTGGATTAACTGCAAGACCATCGAAGTGTCTGATTGGAACGTCTGAAGTAGACTTTGTTGGACACTTAGTGGGAGAAGGTATGATTGGCCTGTTAGAAGAGAATGTATGTAAGGTACGAGATGCACCCAGACCCACCACTAAGAAGGAAGTGAAAGCATTCTTAGGATTAGTGGGATATTACCATGAATTTATTCCTAACTTTTCAGCGATTGCATCACCATTGTCTGATTTACTTAGAAAGGGTCAGCCCAATATAGTTCAGTGGGATGAAACGCAGGAGAAAGCGTACACCTCTTTGAAGAATGTCATTATCTCCAAACCCGTGTTATGTTTGCCAGATTTTTCCAAAGAGTTTGTCTTAGCAACTGATGCATCAGATCGCGGATTAGGCGCTAGTCTTATGCAGGAACACGAGGGAAAGTTGTACCCTGTGGCATATGCTAGTCGTAAGCTATTGCCTCGTGAGACAAAATATTCGGTCTCAGAGCGCGAATGTTTAGCTATTGTTTGGGCTGTAAAAAAGTTTACTTTGTATTTGTATGGAAAGGAGTTTGTGCTCCAAACTGACCATCGGTCATTAGGGTTTTGAACTCTGCCAAGTTTGACAGTCCAAAGTTATTACGATGGAGTTTATTTTTACAGTCTTATCGATTTAGGATTCACTACGTAAAAGGCAGAGAAAATGTCTGTGCCGATTTCCTGAGCAGGGTATTTTAAAGTAGTACACTATCAGTGAAATGCATTGTAACCCATACTTTTGCCTATTAGATGAATTTCTAGGACGGCAGTATTGTACTGTAATTGGGGACATAATTCATCTGTGACTGAATATTGAATTGATGGCTGATAGGGAGTCATGATGTGTTAGTCACATTTTGATTTTATGCTATGTCATATTAGTTACCAATGGAACTTGGTGTAATTTTTGGAAAATGTAACCCAAATGGGGACTGCGAGCAAGCAGTGTTTGTGTTATGTTGCAATGTTGTAACTTGTTTTGACCTAATATGATGAAGAAAGACCCTAACCAGTGGTCGGTATGTATTGGTATTTTTGCCATTGTACGTATGAGTTATACATTTTGGAGATAACCATGTTATGTACAACAAGTTATATGCTATGATTCGTGCACGAGCATTATGTAAACGATGGGCCATCGTTTCACCTTATATGATTTGTAATAATATCATTGACCATTGTTTCACCACAGTGGTGGCGTTGTGTTATTTTGACTAGTAGGCCTACTGTCTACTATTGGGAAGCAATGACGGTATTGTATTAGTTATGGTATTAGTGATGCAAAGGATATTGCATTGTATTGTATTTGCGATGAAATTTGGGAAGGCACTGAAATTGTTAATAATTGTAATAGAATTAGCAACTACCTTTGTGAGATTGGGAGTACTGTAAGATTGTTATTTCAAGATATTGCAGACGCTGAATAATGTTTTGGAGTTGAAAAATATTCAACTAAAATTGGGGAGTTGTGTAGCATCTGCAAGCTATCCCTTGCCCTCCCCCGTTTTCTTGTTACACTGGTGAGCATGTGTTCATTTCTTCTTGACAACCGCCAGAGTGTACTGTACTCCGTGACCTGACCTTCTTTTCTAGTGAGTAGTTTTTTTCCTCGCCCGCTTGTTGTCAGGTGTTTTGACTCGTTCAGTAAATATTAGTATGTTCCCGAACATTCGATAACACTGTGGATAAGGATGTTTACGCCAGATTTGGCCTTGAGTGATGTAACCTGATGACGTATTGATGCGTGATTGGTTAGTTTGTGCGAGGGCAAAGGTAACGTTTATTTCGGGAACTTTCTGTAGGAATGTTTATATATATAGACCTGTGTGAGTGGTTGGTGGGGTGAGTAAGTGAGTTTCCTTTTGTGTGGCGTAGATATTTAGTTTCGCTGGTGTCTTCCTAGTAATTTATTGTTCACTATACAGTTATTAAACTTTAGTATTATTTAATCTATCGTCGGATCTCGTGTTTATTCATTTTACAGCTGTAACAGTTTCGTTTTCTAAAGGGTTGTAGTTAGATCAACTAACTCCCCCCTACTATAACGTGCTAGAACAACCTCAGCTGTTACAGTCGTGCATTTTGCAAAAGGTAGCAAATTCGAGTTCTTTTTCCACTTTTGAAAATGTCATAACTTTGAAAGCCTGTAAGTTTTAACTTTAACTTTAAGCCTAGCCAGAATAATAAATCTGGTATCAAAATTGTTGGAAAAAGCAAGCTCTATTAGATTAGACAATAACTGGTGAGATATGATAAAAAGTAAAAATCAGTTTGGACTACCTAATTAGAAGAGTGAATAGCCGTGATAAAAGGCCTCACTTTAAACCAAAGCGTCTTTCTGTCATGGATCGATTTATCAGATTTATAGCCAAAATTTCGAATTTAATAATTAAAGATCTTTCGTTTCATCTTGTTGAAGAAAAAATCTAAATAAACCGTATTGCCATAACTGAAAGGCCCACATGCAGTGGCCGGAAAGCCAGCCCCCCCCCCCCCTTGTAATTTTATCGCACCCAGGGGGAGCATAGCCCTTCTCCGATTGCACGTACTTTAGAGAAGGCCGTTTACTTAAAAGTGGACAAGGTGGTCTAGAGGCAAGGTGCTCGCCTCTCATGCCAAGGGTCCCGGGTTCAAAACCCGGCCGGTGCAGGCATGTTGGAAGTCTGGGATTTTTCTCATATTTTCGTGTCCCTGATCCTATTGGGGGATAGGATGGAGTACATAGTCTTCTCGGATAAGGATGAAAAATTCGGAAGGACCGTTTGCACGTTGCGCACGTTAAAGATACCTTAGCAGTTGGAAATCGTAAAGAGCAGGCCGAACAGGCCGCTGCCCGGGCAAAATTAAATAAAATTCATCCCTACCACCCCCCCCCCCTCATCTCGCCCCCCCTAAAAAAAAACACCGCCCACCGGCGCTGCACTGTGGCGACGACGTGCCTGCTCCAGTTATAACTGGGCTGCAATGGCACAAAGGCAAAGTTCCCAAATGGGATTTAAAAGTTATATAAATACAAAATACAAGTATAATTTTTAAATATTGTCAACACATTATCCCCTGAGAATGACAAGGTTCCACTTTCTGGCAGAACTGAGTTACATACTACACAATACTTCTACAGACTTTTCCATTTTGTCAAAGTATCAAACGACTTCGGTGTGTACTAAGTGTAGGTATTATTAAACTAGCTCGCCCGCCGACTCCAGGAATACCCAAAATAATATGATCTTTAAAGTTGAGTTTCTATCATCAACGTGTCAACTGAGGCATAAAAAGAAATTTTCTATCATACTTTTTAATTCTACTCGAAGAAAATGAGTCTTGTTTTGTGGCTCAAAATCAACAAAAGTATAAAAAATATAGCAAACTTCGAGACCTTTTAAAATATGTCCACGTACACCTTTATATCTCTCTATGCATTATATCTCTAATATGCGCAACAGATATAGTAGAATTTAAGACTCGGCTGTTAAAAAGCCCTTCATGAATACATTGATGCCTTACTTCCTTTATAATATGAAGAAAAGAAAAGTACCTCTAAGAGCCGGGTACATGAAACTTCAATTGTTCAAAAGAACCTTGTCGTTCTAAAGGGACGACATGGCTTAAAACTGACATAACTTGAGCACAATGAACTAATGAAACAAAGCATGGTTTTACGTCTGGTCTGGAAAGAAAATTGAATGAGCTTCAAGTCTATATTATGTTGTGTTAACAGGGGTTAATCTATGTAACTGCATGTAGTGGGGCTGAAAACCCATACAGGCGGCACCGAGACAACATCGAGACTAATCGAATCGCGCCGTTGCAAATCTCCGAATAACACGAAACGGCAGCAAACCAACATCGATAGTACCGACACCGAGATGTATCTCACTACAGTGCCTGATATGGATTTTCAACTTTTATACTTCCTTCCCTCCTTCCTAAAAATCAGATTTTAAACAAACACACAAAAGTAAAAACATTCAGGAATCACAAGCGGTGGTGGACCTACAGTTTTGGGACACTGAAGCTTGAACTGTCATGAGACCCCTTCGCAACCAGCAACAATAGGGCATTATCCAAAATTCACTCAAAAAAAGTTTCCCTCAGGCCTTGCCAGGATTAGGGCCCCCGAAGCTTAAGCTTCACAGTAGATCCGCCACTGACCACAATGACTGAAACATGCACAAGGTACCAAAAGGAAAAACAACAAAACTCATGTTTACATCCAGCATCGAGAAAAATCATTAAATAGATTCGTCTCCTTCCCACCACTACTTTTTGGAATCCCCATATCAGTGCATTTTGAGAAACTCATTTGTAAAGTTTTGTAGTTGAATGACAAAGTGTGAGAAAAACTGGTCAGCACTGCAGTTCTATTCCCGTTGGTAAGACACCTTCATGACGTTTCCAGGAATGATAGAATACATTTTCGAGCTGTTTCACAGTCCCAATTTATTCTAATTCCTTATCATAATACTAAAGCCGCAAAACAATTAACATGGAATTTCTCAGTTGTGCAAAAAGTGGAGTTGGAACTAACAAAAACTAAGGTCGCCATTTTTCTGGATTAGGATTTAGATTGATGTAGTACCACGTTTAATTCAAGTGAAAACATTACAGCAATGAGAAACAGATAATATTACTCTAAGTCAGGAGTTCCCAACTATTGTTTCGTCCCGTTTACCCATGGCAACTTTTCTTAAGTAAATCTATCCCTAACACTCTTTTGTTCAGTACTAAGTATGAAATATAGATGGTTTAGTCCAAAACGGTAGAAAAAATTTTTTTGTTTTTTTTTTCCACAAAAAGCGTACTTGAAACTTCCTCTCAACTTCCGATTTTTCAAAAGGTTATTATTTAAACAATACAATATACAAATCCACACTAACAGTAGTAATAATGTTAATAATACCTGTATTAATAATATGATAATAATAATAATAATAATAATAATAATAATAATAATAATAATAATGTAATAATAATAATAATAACAATAAAGTTAATAATAAATGAATAATAAAAACATTTTATTCTATAATACAAGCTTTAAGCCCCTTATATTCATTCTACCAATACAAACAACATACTAAAATTTAATGTGGCAATAGCCAGAAACAGAATAAATATAGAGTCTAGTTTTGTTGTATTGCATCAAATGAAAAGGTGCGTTTTAAGATGTTTCTTGAAAATTTCAATATTCTTTATAATAATCTCTTATCTGGTAGCAATTTCCAGTTCTTTGGGCAAATATACCCTCTGGGTGGACGAAATTTAGCATCCCCCACCCCCCCCCCCCCGTTGGGAACTCCTGTTCGAAGACTTGTAATTGTATTCTCAAGCCGGGCGGTTGGTGAACGCTTCTGGCAAGGTTCTTCTTCTATCCTATCATTGCTGTGATATTCTGTCTATCGTCTTGCTTTTTCCAAGCACAAAGTGATCGTTATCGTATCGATGCGCTTTCTCTAAACTCTTTGCCGAATGTAGCAGTTCCTGGTGTCCAGCTGGATGAGGAATTGCCTTCATTGGTCCTTCATTGCCTCCATATGACAGCATTTGGCTTCTGGATATGAAAATATTCGAAAAATAAATAAGTTTAATTGAACCCCAAATGTGTGGTATGCAATTGCCAACTATCAATAAAACATATTTTAACTGAATCTGTAGACTTCATGCATATCCGAAGAAGGCACTGTGCTTGCGGATCCATGAAAGAATTATTTTCTGACGTGGACCCACAGCGCATCCTGTCCTTTCTGATAGAGGTTAAGATCTACAACTTGATTCAATAACTTTTATACTCGTTCACAAAACTTTTTCCAGATCTGTACAAAACAACTTTTTTTTAGAATTTTACCAATGTGTTCGAATTATTATAAATGTATCTAATTCTATGTTAAACTTGACAGCTCTGAATACGAAACAAATAAAAAAACGTGTTTCCAAACAGACCGTGAAGGGCGCAAAGTGGCTGCTATCGTTCCGACGTGCCGCAAAACCCAAATTGAAACTCAAACTCATGCCTTCAATATAAGAATTAAGAGTGGCCTTGCTCCTGTTTTATTGTTTTACAGAAAATTTGAGTTTGAATTTAAAAAAAATTTAAACATTTTTTGTGTGTGTGTGTGTGTGTGAGAGAGAATTGTAAATGAACTGGAGGATGAATTTCACTTGCTATTATTTTGCAAAAAATTCAAAGATATAAGGAAACATTTTTTTACTGTCCTGGCTAGTTGTTAGACCAAACATGTTTAAGTTCATAAATTTTCTGTCGTCGATGCACGTGACAGAACTACAATTATCAGTCAAGGTTGAATTGTTGTTTTAACCAGAACAAACAGCATGGTGATATAGAGCTTGATGTCACAAGCAAAAATCTGTTTGAATTTTGAAAACCCGTCTGTAGATAAAACAAAAGTTAAGTTTTTTTAAAAGCGGCAGATGGCTGATATACTGTTATGTAAGAATAAATTCCCAGAAGAAGGACCTCCAAAGTCTTGTTTCGTTTCTTTTAATTAGTAGACGTTTTATATCTTCGTAGTTATCAATACTAGACTGCTTATACAAAGTTTTATAATCTATTGAAATATGACATTTTCAAATTATTTCATTTGATTGCAATTAGTGAGAAATTTAGTCTCACAGATTGTGTCAATAATTGCCATTGTAAAAGTATTATTGTGAAAAAAAAATATTCCTGGTAATTCAAAATGGGGTGGGAATTGATAAAAAAACTGACAGGGGTGCAAATGCCAAAGCAGCGACCCTCCTAAAATGAATACCTCCAATAGGAAACCTGAGATCGCTAGTTGAAGAATGTGGACTGGGTCTTTGAGAACCAATGATTTAAGGCTCATTGCGATCTTGGTTCTTGTGTGTTCTATCTCTGTTTTCTGAAAAACTGGAGATCTTTTACTATGTAGAAGAGGTATAACAAATGCGCATTCTGACCCTTGTTTAAAGTGCGTTGTGGGACTTATCAAGCTGTTTCACAAGACCGATTTGTTCTAACTCCTTATCATAATACTAAAGCCGCAAACGTTTAACGTCGAATTTCCTAATTGTTCAAAAAGTGGAGTTGGAACCGACAAGAACTGATGTCGCATTATCGGCATCGCTATCACTGAAAACATACCTGACACGTCTTTGACAACCACAGATCTCAAAATAGGGTGTGTGATACGCGTGTTCTCGCTGATTCTCAGTGATGTCTGAATGATTCATCACTCACATCTTCATCTGGGTAAAAACTGGACTCATCTCAAGTCAAGATTTGCAGAAAAACCGGCATCAAGCTGCAGTCACAAAAACATGCTGAAAAAAGAAAAATACTGGCGAAAGACTAAGTGTCATCACACTTTCAAATGAAAACTGTCGATCGAAAGGTATCCTATCCATTTTATCATACAGATTCTACCTTTTCAACTTGCCTTTAGTAAACAATGCGAGTGGATCTGACGAAATCAGCCTTAAGGTGAAAGACCATATTCCTGAGATCCCCCCCCCCCCCCCCCCACGGGGAAAAATTTTTCTATGGACATTGAGATTATTTTGCTTATGATATGAAAGATTAACCATTTTTCTGCATTCAGTTAAAATATTTTGCTTGAAATCATCGTAGAAATATTTTATTTTGATTTATTTAAGACGTATAAAAAATTCACAATTAGTCCGGTTTTGTCGCATCCGCCAATATAATACAAGGTGTCTCAAATAAATGTACATACACTTTGAATATTTATCAATTCAGCGCCAATCAAGACACATTCAGATTGCAGAGGACAGGGGTGTAACTGTGTTATGGCATGTATTCAACAAATCGATGGCCGTTCTGGGCCAGACACTGATGACAACCCAGTTCAATAGAGTTGCAAACAACAGTAAGCTGTTAATTTGTGTATACAATTTTTTTCAGACACCTGGTAAATACATATATGTAAATAATAGAGTGAAAATCCATAGGGAAACATTTTCCACAAATTATGTGCCGACACATAAGAGTTAATATCGCCCCTCTCAAAATGACACGGTTCTAACTCGGTTAGGTCAACTTTTGAGAAATTGATGATTGAAGTTTCAATTGCTCATAGCTTTTAGAGACGCACATTTGTTTTTTCTTTTTATAATACTTACAAATTACACACCAAAATCCGCTAGATACTTTGACACGCAAAGGAGAATGCATTATATAGAAGTACTGTGTAGTGCTTAGATGGGAACACTTGCAATATAAATAGGAGTGTATTTTTTTCTCTTCTTCAAAATACGCCAAAAACTGGAGATATCTATAGAACCTTATCATTCCAAGAAGCCGTCTTGATATCCAATTGGTATCAAGTTCCCGAAAAGCCGGTTCCTATCAAAGCGTATGGTGTTTTTTTCTGCGCGTGTTTTTGACTAGCATTTTTTTTTTCGAAAAGTATTTTATCTAAAAACTATGCTTACATGGGTTTGAGTTTGGAGAAATCACGTCGACACGATCATGGTTACATTGTGCTTGGAAGAAGCCAGATGATGGACAGAATACAACAGAAAGATAGGACAGAAGGAGACTCTACCAGAAGCGTCCACCACCCACTGGCTGCTTAGATGGGAACACTTGCAATATAAATAGGAGTGTATTTTTTTTTCTTCTTCAGAATACGCGCGTATTCATTGGGTGGAAAAGACGCGCAGAATGTACCTCGAAGACAGGCTTCATGAGGGCAGGCTTTAAGCTTATTTTGAACTTACTTAACCTGAATTATGAAGCCTGAAAAGCTTTCCATCTCCTTTACGGCTGTTAAATCTTAGGTGGGAGGTGGGGGAGGTGGTAAAAGAGTTAAACGTAAAAACAAAGTTAATACACGGAAAAGTTGGACACTAAAAAGTTTAGCATTTAAACAAAAAGTTAAGTATTTAAGAAAAAAGTTAAGCGTTTAAAGAAAAAATTAAGCGTTAAAACAATAAAGGCATGCGTTTAAACAAAAAGGCAAGCGTGAAAAAGGCATTAAAAAAAAAGGCAAGCCTAAAATCAAAACAAAAAGCTACGACTTTATGAAGGGGATAAGTCTTCTAGATGGATGGTTTCATTTTATATTTAAAAAAAAACAAACTAATGTTAAGTGACTTTTTTTCCCTTTTCACTTGACTTTTTCCTCTTGCCTTTTTTTTCCCGCCGTCTAAAATAGACACCTACATGACAGAAGCTATGAAAACTGCAGTGGTGGAAGCATAACAGGTGACGGAATGCCGTGGACTAAAATTAGAGAAGAGTTTCGTACGTCCCGACCACCCAGTGATCCCAAATCCTATCCATAACCCTGTCCTCATCCCTAATCCTAGTCTTATCCATGGCTCTAAGCCATCCCTAACCCTATCCGTGTCCCTAATCCTAAAGCTGCCAGTAACCCTTATCCATATGCCTAGTACTAACCTTACCCGTAATACAAACTATGCATAATCCTATCCTCAACACTAATCCTAAACCAAATCTCACCCTAACCCTGTTCGTATCGCTAATCCTCAACCCTGAACTTGTCCCGAACCCTAAACCTATCCCTAACCCTGCCCTTATCCCTAACCCTAAAACTATTCATAATCCTGTCCTTATCTCCAATCCTACACCTATGCCTAACCCTGTTTTTATCAGTAATCCTAAACCTATCTCTTACTCCTCATCCCCCATCCTAAGCATTCCCTTAACCGCTGTGGCTAATGCTAACCTATCCGTAATCCATGCTATCCTTAATCCTAAACCGATCGTCAACTTTGTTCTTTCTTATCCCTAATTCTAAACCTAATCTTACCTCTAATCCTGTCGGCATCCCTGACACTAAACCCTAAACGTATCCCGAACCCTTCGCCCACCCCTAACTCTGTCTTTATTCCCAATCCTAAATCTGAACTTATCCCAAATCCTAGACCTACCCCTGACTCCGTCTTATCGCTAATCCTAAACCTATCCCATAATTCCCTATCTCTCATCCTAAACATATCCTTAACCGCTGTCCTTATGTCTTATGCTAAATCCATCCCTAGTCCGTACTATCCTTAATCCTTAACATATCCTTAACTCTGTTCCTTGCCACTAGTCTTAAACCTAATCTTATTCCTAACCCTGCCCCTTGCCCTTTCAGCGAGAAAACAAAAGTTGAAAATGGCCAGGACGCACGGAATTCTTTCCCAAAAATTAAAAAGTCAACCCAATAAAAAAAAACAACACGAAACAAATTTCGAATTTCTCTTCCCTCACACCCCCCCCCCCCCACCCAGAAAAAAAAATGGACAACTTTGCTTCCCACCCATCATGATGAGTTGCTGAACTTGTGCCTACTCACAGACCCTCCCCCCTCCCATTGACGACCTGAAACAATGGCAACAGATCAAGGCTGAAAACCAAGACCACACACACAAGCAATTGAGATAAGACAGACAGAGACCAGAAAGCCAAGGGGTGCTGGATATCACAATGAAATATGTGGAACACAATATACATTGCACGAGATTCAGTGGGATGCCTCGAGTTTTTCAGAACTGGAGCTGAGACTTTGTCAAGCCTTGTTCGGTTCGGAAGTTAAAGATTTGTCGCATCCTGAAATGGTTTGCCCATCGGACCCCCCCCCCCCCCACCTCCCCGCCCCCTCCAACAAAACCCCCAGCACCTATAGAATAGTGGCTTTAAAGAGTCCCAGCCCTCCCCCCGCCCCCACTTCCCATCCCAAGTTTCCTCACCCCCCTCTACCATTTTAAATTTTTAACTGATAATTTTTTATCATTTAACTCTTACACTGGTAATTATTGAAACAATTTATGTAATTAAATTCCTTTATTAATTGAAATCAAATGAAAAAAAAAAAAATCCCTACTTCTGTGGATCATAAAACTATCTATACACAGTGAGTACATCCTCTACCAGTTTGGAGTTCCTATTCTGACTGAAATAGAGCCGTCTTAACGCATGGGCACACTAGGCAGTTGTCCAGGGGCCCCAAGGATTTAGGGGGCCCCAAGGGTTTAGAGGGCCCCAATGCATGCAATTTTACATGGGTGTCAGGATTAGGATTTGAATTGCCGTGCTAGGTCACGCATTGTTTATTACATGGCATCATTGATTTTAGCCAGTGCAAACGTCCTTGAACTATTCCCGTGGACAGTTTGTTTTTGTAACGCTTTTCTTAGAGATGGAAAGAAAGTGGGTCAGGATAGAACGAATGGATAAATTAACAGTGACGATGCAGTTTTCGACCCCGTAGTTTGGGTGTACTTTAACAGGGAAAGACGGGGCGAATAAGGAGTGAATAAATTCGTACATAAAACGTTTAGGGTGTAGAGACTTTGCGAACGGTTTTGATAGACTTGAATAACTTTGTCTGTTACTATTAATAGAATCTATTGGCGCTGCGAGCGGAGCTCGAAGTGGATGCACCAATCAAATTTGAGCAGTCACGTGGACTTGCAGAAGATTTGGCCGAAGCCATCTTGAGATTTAATCACTTCCATGTAGATCTTCCAGCTACGAGGGTTGTCGGCTAATACGGTTCAGCCAGAGAGAACCAACAGACTGTTAAGTCATGTCTATGTCCTGGATAGACAATGAAAATAATCCACAGCTATTTTCTCCAGTTCCCTGAAATCGTTTCAGGGAACCAATCGTAAGTTTCATCAAAATGATTCGAGATGATGTGAATCTGACCCTAACTTTCCAGTAGAAGTGCGATCAAAGGAATGCAAGACCATAAAGTTTTACTTGCAATTAAGATCTTGAAAGAGTGACTGATATACACATTTGTAAATTGTAATTGATGTGTCTGGATGAGGCTGGGGATTGCCAGCCCATCCTAGAGCAGATCTAGATCTATTTTAACTACGTCAGTGTGTCTTGACGGTTTGATCCTTTATAAGCAGTTAAATGAGTTAATATTGTCGTCTGAGACCTAAGTATATCATTTGTGAGATAGTAGGCAGTCTATATTTCTGAAGATAAATAATTACTAAGTAAACTGTGAATGAATCAGAATGATATAGAGTTTCAAATCTTTTAAGAATCTAGAGGAGATTTATAGTTATGTATTTTAGTATTTTCATTTGATGCTGCTGATGTTGTCTTTTAATATGTAAACGATAGCCGAAATTGTTAGGTATTTAAGTAATAAATTTGTGGCCCTACAAGGTCCTTGATATAACGTACTCGAAATTGTTATTAGTGTATGTGGCATGGTATGGCAGAGTAATTTCTAAAACCTCTCGATATTTATTAAAAATGCAGTCGAACACGTAAATTTATAATTAACCATCCCCGTAAAACACGAGCACAGTAAACCCCATCTGTAACACCCTTCCTTGAACTCGTAACACTCGAGGACCCAGCTCGTAACACTGGAGAGGGACCCTTAAAAGAACTTTAATAACGCCATGCCACTTAGTTAGATTATTTTGAAACCTATTGTATTTTTTTATTCCATTATTTCATATTGTACTGTTGTAATATTATGTTTTCAGGTCTTTTATTTTAGAGTTTAAGCAATTTGTATTAATCTAATATTTTGTATTTCAATTTCATATGGTGAACATCCCAACATCCCATTGACCCGTGGATACCGGCGAGGGAACCTTTTCATCATCCAGTTCTACCTCAGACAGAAATACAGTTTTGGGCTTGGAGCTATGGATTGAGGATATTAACATCAGAATTCCTCAAAAATAAAGATAAGTGATCCATCTATCTAACAGTCTTGGGGAGGGCGACGTACTTTCCGCTCTGTGTGTGTGTTCCAGGCCATTTTACTATTTACTATATGTTTAGTTTAAGTGCGGGAGGTTGGTTGGGATCATAGGTTAGCATATCTTCTTTGCCATTACGAAGGATATTGGAGGCCTTGGTGGCTATGTAAAATAACTCGGGGGGATTTGCTTCTCTGTGAATAGTTCTATTAGGGATCCATTATTCGTATAGATTGTGGCGTTCTTTTCCTTCCTCACATTTCTTTAGGAAGATGTCTCTCCTGTTTTCTTCTTAAACTATCTGTAATATAAGTTAGGACTTGTAGGGTCTGTTATCGTTCGTTTTACTTGTCAGTATACGTCCTGTTTATTGTATT
This sequence comes from Onchidella celtica, assembly GCA_963931925.1. Lineage (NCBI taxonomy): Eukaryota > Metazoa > Mollusca > Gastropoda > Systellommatophora > Onchidiidae > Onchidella > Onchidella celtica. Next base: position 49,566,455 of record OZ007574.1, read on the forward strand.
TTTTTTTGCTTAATGACCTTTAAACTACTATACTAACATTGATATGTTTGCAATATATGCCTGAGGTGTTTCACGTGCTAAAACCACGTTGAATTGTAATCTGGTATTGACATATGTGAGAGAGAGATATAATAATTTTTGGTTCACGTGACAATTTCACGTTGAAGATAGATCTAGAGAGAATAATTTTGCAGTGGTAACAAAAGACACTGCGTGTGCGCATTTTGAGAAGAGAGAGATTTTTGAGAGTGTTTTGAGAACACAGAGATATTTCGAATTTGTCGTGTTGAGAGAGAGATATATTTTTGATTTATCGCATTGAGAGAGCGATTCGTTTTTTGACAGTGATAACAGAGGACACTGGTTCGTTGCGTTGAGAGAGACGTAAATTTTGAGAGTGATCACTCAAGACATTAATTTATCGCAGTAAAGGCGATATATAGTATTTTATTGCAGTGGGAGCAACGGATAGACGGCACTGCCTTACTAGATTTCATAGAGAGAGAGAGAGATAAAGTTTTTGCAGTTTAAGTCATACTGCCTGTAATTTTCAGAGAGAGATAAAGTGTTTGCAGTTTAAGTGATACTGCCTATAATTTTGAGAGAGAGAGATAGAACGTTCTTTTCGCGAAGCAGTGCTAACGTAAGACACTGAGTTAATATTAACAGTCAATAACTGTTCATATAATATAATTGATACCGCGATATACCGTAACATTGGGTAAATATTTACTAACTTTACAGACTTTAACATATCATGGCTGAGTTTCTTAAATATTTAGAATCTGCCAAAGTTCTGGGCATACCAGAGGAAGAACGCGCCTCGTGGTGCGAACAACAAGTAGAACAAGACCGAGATCTTGAGCAGTGGCTAGCAGCAAGAGAGAGAGAAAAAGAAAGAGAGAAACAGAAGGAGAGGAAGCGTGAGCTAACGTTAAAGAAATCAGAGCCGCCTTTTGTTAAACAGAGGGATTTTCCGAATGAAGGTAATGTATCCCCGCGTCGAGGATATCAGACTTATTCTTTTTACGAGCCTCGCCCATATTATCGTGGCAACTACACAGGCCAACAATATAACCGGCCTCAGAGACCGCCTCGACGAGTGTATTTTGATGATAATCATAATTATAATAGACCGCAGAATCGGCCTTATCGTGGACACGACTCACACCGTATTATGTGCTTCAAGTGTAATCAGTTCGGCCACATGCGAAGATTTTGTACCGTAAAAATGGGAGCGGCAAATGCCTGCTCTGTACAATCTACACCCTATACAGATGTTGGTTATACTAATAAATCTTCATCGCAATCAAAGACTATTCCAGTCATGTCCGCCCTACATGAACTGGGTGAATTAACATTTTACCAGGGCCGCGTGAACGCGATTCGCGCTTCTGTTCTACGTGACTCCGGATGCACGACTATCGGCGTTCGACAGTCACTAGTCCGTCCAACACAATTTTTGGACAAGGAGGTAACTTGTATTACTTTTGGCGGATCTGTAGAGCGATTCCGTCTTGCAGAAGTTTATATTGATACACCTTTTCTCACAGGTACTGTTACTGCATGTGTACTACCTAATCCGGTGGCTGATATAATCATAGGGAATGTACCGCAAGTAAATAAGTTTCCTATCGGTAACTTGGAAATTTGGACTGAGGATGAGAGTGTTGCTTGTGCGACAACACGCCTACAATCGAGTCGACGAGCAGACAGTCCATTGAGTAATCCTACTATTGAAGTGAACATAACGTCTAGTGCATTTCATGATGAGCAACATTCAGATCCCACATTGAAACATTTGTTTGCTAAGGTTGATCCTACCGCACCGGATACCTCTAAGTTTCTTATTAAAGATGACTTATTATATCGTAATTTTCGGAATAAGCGAGAGGCCATTATGCAGCTTGTAGTACCGAGATCTTTTCGTCGCGACATTATTCGTCTCGCGCATGACACTTCCTTGGCGGGTCACCAGGGAAAGGCCAGAACTAAGTCTCGAATATTAACGCAATTTTTTTGGCCCAGTATTTACGCAGATGTAAACCGGTTCGTATCAACATGTGACGTATGTCAGAGACGTACTCCTAAAGGAAGAGCATCGCGAGCTCCTCTGCAGGAGATGCCAATGGTATCCAGACCATTTGAACGCGTTGCCGTAGATATAGTTAGTCCCCTACACAAGTCAGACAGAGGACATCGTTTTATACTTTCTGTCATTGACTACGCAACCCGTTGGCCAGAGGCCATTCCGCTAAAAGACATTTCAGCTGATCATATCGCTGAAGCTCTTATTACTGTTTTTTCGCGTCTTGGGTTTCCGGTTGAAATTTTATCGGACAGAGGTCCACAGTTTACCTCTGAGCTTTTTAAGAAAGTCTTGGAGTTGGTCGGGATTAAACAAAGATTGACATCTCCATATCACCCACAGTCTAATGGCTGCTGTGAACGGTGGAATGCTACCATGAAAAGTATGCTTGCGCGAGTTTCCGCCGACAAACCGAGTGATTGGGATCGACAACTCCCCGCTATTCTTTTTGCATACCGAGAACTACCGAACGCATCGACGGGTTTTTCTCCCTTCGAATTATTGTATGGTCGTAAGCCGCGTGGTCCAATGGCCATACTCCATGATTTATTCGCCGGATCAGACACCGACGACAATGATACGCAGTCTGCATATCAATACGTTGTAGACTTGCGCCAGCGAATACTTAACGCATGTCAGCTCGCACAAAAATCTTCAGCTGCGCATGCGAGTCTTTATAAACAATATCGTGATCAAGGTAGCCGATTGCGAACCTTGACCGTCGGAGACCAAACTCTTGTTCTCCTTCCGGAAACGAAAAATAAACTCCTTCTTACATGGAAGGGACCTTTTAAAGTTCTAAAGAGACTTTCTCGAGTAAATTATCTTATCAAGATTCGAGGACAGGACAAAGTCTTCCATATAAATATGTTAAAGCAGTACCTGTCCGACGATGATAATCGACAGAATAATCGCCGAAATGTGGTTGCTCAGGCCAATGCGGCCTTAGTTTCAGTTGACGATGATGATCCTATTAAGATAGAGAATTCAATACCCGCACTTCGATCTTCTGAAAACACTTCGGATGTGAATATAAATCCAGATTTATCTGAATCGCAAAGACAAGATTTAAGAGATTTGCTTAACGAGTTTACTACAGTCTTTACTGATCTACCAGGTAATACTTCTTTGGTACAGCATGTTATAAGATTAAAGACGGATATACCCGTCTTTGTTAAACCATACCCGCGTCCGCTGCACGCACAAGAGACTATAATAACCGAGGTACGTAACATGTTTCACCTGGGAGTGATAGAGCGATCGACGAGCCCATATAACTCACCCATCGTCTTAGTGAAAAAAAAAGATGATACCGTGCGTTTTTGTATTGATTATCGTAAACTTAATGAGGTTACGATATATGACGCTGAACCGATTCCCAACCAGGAGAATCTTTTTGCTCAGTTAGCGAGGGCAACAATTTTTTCTAAAATTGATCTTTCCAAAGGCTATTGGCAAATTCCGCTTGATGAGAATAGCAAGCAATATACCGCTTTTCAGACTCCGTTGGGTCTTATGCAGTGGCGCTTTATGCCTTTCGGTTTAGTTACAGCCCCTGCTACTTTCGCCCGTATGATGACAATATTGCTCCAGGGTATGAATTCCGTATTGTCGTATTTTGACGACATTTGTATTTATGAAACCGATTGGTCGGGCCACATCGCAGCCCTACGACAAGTTTTTATTGCTCTTCGTCGAGCTGGCCTTACGGCGAAACCCAGTAAGGTATTTTTAGGATATAATGAAATTAATTTTCTGGGCCATACAATTGCCCACGGCGTTCAGACTCCGGATGACAAGAAGATAACTACCATCTTAAAGCTCCAACCACCTCGAACTAAGAAAGAAGTTCGTAGTTTATTGGGCTTTCTTAACTATTATAGGAAATTCATTCCAAATTTTTCTTCGCTTACAGCTCCGTTGTCAGACCTCACAAGAAATAATTTTCCTAATAAAGTGAAATGGACAACCGAATGTGCTGATACACTTCGTACCGTTCAACAATTGTTTTCCACTTCCCCCATTCTCATACTACCAGACATAAACCAAACATTTATTGTCCGCACTGATGCGTCGGACAAGGGATTGGGAGCTGTGTTATTACAGGAACGAGACGATACTTTGCGGCCATGTCTATACGCCAGCCGCAAGTTGCTGGATAGGGAATGCCGCTATGCAATTATCGAGCGAGAGTGCCTCGCTATCATTTTTGCTGTAAACGCATTTTCGAGATATCTACTTATGTCCGAGTTTATAATTGAAACGGACCATCGTCCGTTGTTATTCTTAAAGACTAACAGGGCTAAAAATGCTCGATTAACGAGGTGGAGTCTTGCACTCCAGGAATACCGGTTTGTTATCCGGTCTATCCCGGGCGGTGACAATTCCCAAGCTGATATTTTGTCACGTCTCATTTAATTTCCTATTAAAGAATGTTGTGTCTTGTATTGGGGTTGGATAGTGCTTGTCCCCCTCAATTCTAGACGGTGAATGGATTCACATTTATCTTGTTCATTACTTTATGAACCAGTTTTACAATCCTTTTTTTTGTGAATATCCTCTTTCCACCAGCGTCATTCCTGACTGTGACCTGAACTTCTGGCAAACCTGACGCCCTTGTCAGCGGGTCAATGAGATGAAGACATGGCAAACCAAGCTACCAGAGCTACTGCTGCCATTGGATACCACAGTATTTTAATTAACAATATATTGTGTGTGAATGTGTATATAAGCAGCAATTGTGTGTGTTGACTATATAGTATTAAGCCTATTCCTTCAGTAAGGCTTCATTATTTGATAATAGTTATACTTTAATCCACCAGTATAAAGTGATATACTCATTATTATTAGAGATGTTTCTAAGAATTTTGATTGTATGCAGTAAGAATGTTTAAATAGAATAAATTGTATAGAACGTGGCATCAATAATTGTATGCTTTTTGTCCATCCAATATGCACGTTCTTAGTTAGATTTTTCTTCTCAAGCTTAAGTCTCATCTTTCTACAGTACTACTTAAGCCCCTACCACAATAACTTTGAGATTTCTTGGATCTTATCGTGTAAATTTTATTTAAAATTTTCACTGGGGTGGGGGATATGTCAGGATTAGGATTTGAATTGCCGTGCTAGGTCACGCATTGTTTATTACATGGCATCATTGATTTTAGCCAGTGCAAACGTCCTTGAACTATTCCCGTGGACAGTTTGTTTTTGTAACGCTTTTCTTAGAGATGGAAAGAAAGTGGGTCAGGATAGAACGAATGGATAAATTAACAGTGACGATGCAGTTTTCGACCCCGTAGTTTGGGTGTACTTTAACAGGGAAAGACGGGGCGAATAAGGAGTGAATAAATTCGTACATAAAACGTTTAGGGTGTAGAGACTTTGCGAACGGTTTTGATAGACTTGAATAACTTTGTCTGTTACTATTAATAGAATCTATTGGCGCTGCGAGCGGAGCTCGAAGTGGATGCACCAATCAAATTTGAGCAGTCACGTGGACTTGCAGAAGATTTGGCCGAAGCCATCTTGAGATTTAATCACTTCCATGTAGATCTTCCAGCTACGAGGGTTGTCGGCTAATACGGTTCAGCCAGAGAGAACCAACAGACTGTTAAGTCATGTCTATGTCCTGGATAGACAATGAAAATAATCCACAGCTATTTTCTCCAGTTCCCTGAAATCGTTTCAGGGAACCAATCGTAAGTTTCATCAAAATGATTCGAGATGATGTGAATCTGACCCTAACTTTCCAGTAGAAGTGCGATCAAAGGAATGCAAGACCATAAAGTTTTACTTGCAATTAAGATCTAGAAAGAGTGACTGATATACACATTTGTAAATTGTAATTGATGTGTCTGGATGAGGCTGGGGATTGCCAGCCCATCCTAGAGCAGATCTAGATCTATTTTAACTACGTCAGTGTGTCTTGACGGTTTGATCCTTTATAAGCAGTTAAATGAGTTAATATTGTCGTCTGAGACCTAAGTATATCATTTGTGAGATAGTAGGCAGTCTATATTTCTGAAGATAAATAATTACTAAGTAAACTGTGAATGAATCAGAATGATATAGAGTTTCAAATCTTTTAAGAATCTAGAGGAGATTTATAGTTATGTATTTTAGTATTTTCATTTGATGCTGCTGATGTTGTCTTTTAATATGTAAACGATAGCCGAAATTGTTAGGTATTTAAGTAATAAATTTGTGGCCCTACAAGGTCCTTGATATAACGTACTCGAAATTGTTATTAGTGTATGTGGCATGGTATGGCAGAGTAATTTCTAAAACCTCTCGATATTTATTAAAAATGCAGTCGAACACGTAAATTTATAATTAACCATCCCCGTAAAACACGAGCACAGTAAACCCCATCTGTAACACCCTTCCTTGAACTCGTAACACTCGAGGACCCAGCTCGTAACAATGGGTTTTTGAAACGGAGAAGATAATCCTATTGCTTTGCCCAAATAATGTTAAGACTGCCCTTGAATTCCCTCTCTTGGGAGCCAATGCCCTTACTCTGAGAATTATCTCTATGGAGATTGTTGCACGGAGCAATGGCGTACAGAAAGGGCGGACAGAGCGGGCCGTAGGCCCCGAACATCCATTTCAGGGGATATTCAATCATTGAGTATCTAGGCCCTATACTTGAGTCTTGGGGCATACAAATCAAGGAGCTGCCCACCCCGGGCATGATGGGGCATCACCAGACCTCTGCACGCCACTGACACGGAGCCAACATCAGACCATACGGCTTGTTAACTCTTTCAATATAGGTGAGACGGAGTGGCCGTGCGGTTAAGCGATCTGTTTTCTTCTTGGCAAGGCGACGGGTGCCGTAGCAGAGGTCGCGGGTTCTAGTCCCATCTTGATCATTTTTCTTTCTTCCTTCTTTCACTCTCGCTTTCCTTTCCTGAGCACTAACTAGGCACTACAACCTCGGTTCGCCTAATCCTTATTTTCTCTTGAATTGTTAAATCTTTGCAGTTTGCGCATTTTTTATCTTTTCTGAAACCCAACGAGGGTTGTCTCAAAGATTGAATGCTAGTGTCAGCTTGTTTACATAGAATACAGACAAGGTCAATGGAAATATTCACACCCAAAGCGTACGTATTTGTACAACTTATTGAAAGAACGCGTAACACGGTATGTAACACGTTTAAGAAACGCTCGAAAACACGCCTGATGCAGTTGATGGAATGCGACCATGTCCGTTCCTGGCCGTTGTCCCATATGCTTAGCATCTTCTTTGTACAGGCGAATTGAATATGAGTTGAAGAAATTACTCTTTCAAAGGCATAGGCCTTACCTTTTGACGGGATAACGCGATATATAAAATTAATATTTATTATTAATATCAATTTGCTCTAGACACATGCAGCAACTTTTTTGTTCAAGCTTAGACCACTACAGGAAGATCCCACCAATACGAAGCCTCGGCCTGTGTGCATTTTGAATTTAACTGGCTATCTGTGAGTGGGAATATCATGGTGCATTTTGCTGTTACATTGTTTAGTTATGGCTTTTTTACACCCTCATCCCAACTGCCTGACGGGAGCCCAGCAAGAGAAAATGTGGACCTTTGTGCATTTTGGATTTGCCGTCTCTCTGTAAGTGGGAAAATTATCTGCATAACTTTCCTCTCACCCTGCCTCCTAAAGGAGAGCCCAGAAATACAGAGTGTGGATCTTTGTGTGTTTTGCTTTAGCTGATTGAGTGGGAAAATCATGTTATACGTAGCTGGTATGTTTGTTTAGTCGTGGGTCATAAGTGCACAGTTTCCTTCGGTCCGACTACTGAGCAGGGCCAAGCAATACGGAGTATGAAACCTTTGTGTGCATTTTGGACGTCCCTGTCTGTGAGTGCGAAAATCACGTTACATTCAGCTGGTACATGTATACTGTTTGGTCACGGTTTATAAACGCACAACGTTCTTCCTACCTCGAGTAACGGAGTAGAGCTCAGAGGCCCAGACATATTGATTTTGTCCATTTTCCCACAACTGCCTGCACAACTTTTCTCAAACTTCGGCGATTAATTGGTAATTCAGCGGCGCAAAGTCCGGATGGTTTAGTATATTGTGCAGGTAAACAGCCAGCACAGCACTGCACCGTGGTCCACAGTGGTATAGAGTGTAGACCTCTATGCGTTTTGGTTTAGCTGGCTATCTCTGTGTGTGGGAAAATCGTATCACACATGTAGCTGGTACATTGTTTAGCCCTGGTTTATAAGTGCACAACATTCTCCCACCCCGACGAACGAGCAGGGCCCAGACGTACAGAGCAAGGCTGTTGTGCATGCTTCCTGCTGACTGGACCAGTGTCATAAGTAGACTTTGGTCATGATCATTCTTCGTTTCTCTAGGGCCTCACTGTAAGGACTTTGGTGACGAAGAATATTCAGTTTGACATATTGATTTTGTCCGTTTTCCCAAAATGCCTGCACAACTTTTCTCAAACTTCGGCGACCAATTGGTAATTCGGCGGCGCAAAGTCCGGATGGTTTAGTATATTGTGCAGGTAAACAGCCAGCATAGCACTGCACCGTGATCCACAGCGACAGAACGGGCATATTCGCACCCACAGTGTACACGTCTGAACAGCTTAAAACTATAAGACCACTCAACACATCTTGTAACACTTTTCAGTAACGCCTGGAAACACACCTTTAGAATTGATAGACTGTAACCACGGCTTAATCTAAAATGCACAAAAGTTGCACGGGCATTCTTATAAAATATGAAACAATCTTATTGCCATAAGAAAACAATAAAAATTGTTCCTATCGAGGTTTTTCCATAATTATGTGGAACACTTTCTAATCTGTGAATATTAGTCTATGATCTCGCACCAATTCTGATCCCTTCTCGCTCCTATGGTGCATGTGTGCGATACTTGTAGTGAACAGCAGTACGTCACGACCTAATGGCACAACGTCACAGCCAGTTGCTGCCAGCAAAATGTACACCCAAGAAATAGTGGCAGAAATTGGCTTGTGTCTGACCAGGCTTGGCATGATAGGATCTTCCTTAATTTACTAAGAAAATATAGGAAATTATGGTGTGCACTTCGTGTCTGCCAGTGGCTAACTGTATCGTTCCGGGATTAGAATGCTACCTACCCCTCCCAAGCCTCGTTCTTGTGGCCTAAAAGTTTGACATCAATCCTACACTCTACGGGACAATTTTTATTTCGGAAAAAAAAAGAAAAAACATTCTTCTTTCAAAATTCAGTGTAAGATGAACGATTATTCCTAAAATTCAGTTTCTCTATTGTCTACAGTGAACGAGTTAGCGGTGAACGCCTCGCGAGGCCATATAAATAAGTATGTTCCTGGATTTTAACGTCCCAAGTAAGCCAGCGTCTGGGGTGGCTCCGTGTCCTACTGCTCTCTGTAACAAAATTTGAATATATTGAATTTAACATTATGCCCAGTCTCACCCTTTTCAGACATTTCCAACTATAAAACATTTATACTCAGTTGCAAAACTCTTTTCAGATCCATACAAAACAACTTTTGAGAATTTTTACCTACCAATATGCTAACATTTAAAGAGAACTATTTAATTCTATTTGCGAAATTCAGTAGCTCTGAATACCAAACATAAATGACGTACTCAAATAGACCGTGATAGGGGCAAAATGGCCGTTATTGTGCCGACGCACCTTAAAACCCAAACTCAAACTCAAATAATTAATAATTATGTTCATTAATGTTTAATTTAAATTGATCCCCCTCCCCCCAATCCTGTACTATTTCGTGTCTCTCATGTCCCAACGGTGAGACTTCTTGTAAAGGAACCACGCATGGGGGAGGGGGGGGGTGTCTACAGGGGATTACTGAATTTACTGGCAAAATATTTGCCAATATAATGCCAAATTCCTTTTATTCTACTTTACAGTTTGATAATAAACAATTCTTTGAATTAAAAACCAAATACATTTTTTTTAAGGACTAAACTGACACTACTTAGATTACATTTAGAAAACTTCAACAAAGCATTGCAAGTACTCTAGTTAATGATTCGCCATCTCACATGAAGACGTCGCCAAACTCCGCCCCACACTTGACAATTTGTACTCCTGCCTAGCTCCGCCCACACAAGGGTGCAAAAAAGGGACGGTGCAATGTAATGCGGAGAAAAATTGGCCCGATCGTATTTCTAAAGAATTAAAGGGAACCCCGATCTAGGGGTATACTGATGGCTGTTATCGAACTGATGCACTGTAGAAAGTCAAACTTCCCTCTTCCCCCTCCCCCGCCCACCTTCACACCCCCCCCCCCCAAGAAAAAAAATCCTCCCTCCTCCGGTATGAACTGTTTTGTAGGTAACCTAACTTATAGTTCCTTCATAAATCTGTGCCCTTCTTCTGAAAGTTATAACTTTAGAACTCTGACTGAATAGTTTGGAAGTTGGTACGTGGATTACTGACCTTCAAGATTTTAGTAGCGTGTAATTAGTAGACGCTTCTGGTAGCGTCTCCTTCTGCTTTCTCTCGTTCTGTTATTATTTCGTCTATCGTCTTGTTCTTTTTCCTAGCACAAAGTGACCGTTATATCGTGTCGACATGATTTCTCCAACCTCAAACTCAAGCTCGTAGACTTAAGCAAAATATTTTTTATCCTGTCAGTGCTCATCTTATTTGGATTACCATTTCTGGCTATCTTGTTTTGATGGATAGGTTTACAGACAGGATTAAGGGTTAGGGACAGGGTTTGACAATAGATTTGGGTCGGGGAAGGGTTAATGATAAGATTTCCTTCAAGTTAGATCCTTTTAATATCTTTTGTGAGTCTTACCCCATTAAACGGGTTCTAATATATTTTCTGGAGATAACCAGATTCGATAATCCTTCCCAAGTCTTGCTTCTTAAGGTTATGTAAAAAAATAAAAAAATGTTTCAGACTTCCAAGGTAGAATTTTATGATTTTTACAAATTGTCACTGCACTTCGCTAATGGCATACGTCTTTTTTTGACATTCTTGCGATATTGAGAAACGGGTGTTCGTATTTTAAGGCCTTTGGTGACCCCAGAGGTAGAGAGCTCCTCCCGGCATACTCCTTGACAACAGTCTGAATTATTCTTTCAGATTTTCTTTTTGTCTTTCCTCCTGTTTTTTTTTTTTTTAGTTGAAAGGGTAAGGGACAAGGTTAGGGATTCGACAACCCAATCTGACAATCTGACAAAGTGGCGCTCGAGTAAGGTACTCCTCCCAAGACCTCCCCTAACCCGCGCTTTCGTTCTTTCTTTCTTCTTTCTTTGTCCCATACAAATACTAAACCCAACCTTTGGATAAGCCCGCTCAAAAGTCCCCTCTTTAGGGTGTTTTCTTGACTGGCGCGGACGGGCGGAGGACCTCCCCATTGTTTCTCTGTCCAATTCTGTTTATTTTGATACCAAATATGTCTACCTTTCTTTCTTCCTTGTTTGCATTAAAGGTTTTTTTCTGCAGTCACCCAGCGGAATTGGGAATTTAGCTCCGGGTGGACCGGTCATTAACCCTTTTCGTCCTAAGACTGGAGAGTTCTGATTAAAAATTCATATTCATTGTGAAGCCCGCGAGCACTAGCCGAGTTTGATCGGCTACGCAGTTGAATGGTGACTCACAACATTGAATTTCATTGAGACCTCGCGAATCAGCCAACTACTTGGATCTCATGGTGACGAAACGGTCATCACTACGTCATCTTCACCATCAACATCATCAACATTATCATCATCATTGTCATGATCACATTAGGATCATAAATGCCGTGCTAGGTCACGACGTCAGTGAGTTAATTTTTACGATTTTGTTGATTATAACCAGCGTAATTTGTCCTTGAGCTGTTCTCGTGAACAGTTTGTTTTGAAACACCTTTTTTCTGATAGATGGAGAGAAGGAGAGGCGAGACAGAATAAATGTATAGCTAGGAATGACAGAGCAGTTCTCGACCCCGTGATTTTGATTAACATAGATAAGGGGCGAGTAAAGGTAGTTTATTTAGACGCTTAGTTGGCGTTCGGAAATTCGTGCATAAGAGTAGAAAGCACGGGGTTTGAAGATTTTAGTAGTTAATGTTTCGCATTTTAAATTTTGTCTAGACCGTAAAATTGACCTTGACATTCCTTTGTTTAATATAATGCCTGTGTGAGTCATGTGTCTACATTGACGCATTGATTGAGTTTATCTGGTTATTGTGACGTATATATTTATATATTGGGAATATTGATTCCCCATTCAAGTGCAGTTGTGCACCTGCCTTGAATATCCAGTATATAATTACTGAAGTTATTGTTCTTTAAAGAGAACTTCAGGTAATAAAATTACCTTGCAATTGCAATTATACTAGAGCTATAGAAAAATAGCTAAAAATATTAATCAACGATCTAATATTCGTTGATTCACATGTAATTATATATTACATCGGCAGTGATAACAGTAAGGACACTGCGATTTCATTGAAGAAGGAACATTGTTTGTATTTTGTCGTCTACTAGTGACGTCGACCCGACGAGTGCAAATTGCCTCAGGGATTAATAATCGCGGAGTTAAATAAGTAAATATTTTTTAACGCGTATCGGATTAACGTAAATACTACAGTGATAACATAGTACACTGTCAGACGGGTTATTGCGTGAATTTATCCGGATACCTGTCCATTAACATTAATAGATCTCCTGTAGAGACCTATTGTGAGTGTAACTAATCATAATGGCCGATTACACTTCCTATATAAATTCAGCGAAGCTGTTAGGCATACCCGAGGACCAGCTGGCTTCTTGGTGCGAGAGTAGACTAAAAGAAGACCTAGCTAGAGAAGAGCGTGCCGCAGAAAGAGCCGAGAAGGCCGCGGAACGCAAACGAGAACAAGAAAAAGAAGAAAGAGAAAGAGAAAAAGAAGAAAGAGCCGAGAAAGCGGCTCAGCGAGAGCATGAAATTGCCCTAAAGAAATTAGAGCTGCAAGGAAACCAACCGACCGCGGCTCCAAGTGTTCCAACGAATAATGTTAAAGCAAAACCAAAGCTTCCAACCTATAATGATAAGGTCGACCAGATCGATTCTTATATTCATCGTTTTGAGCTCCACGCGGTAGCCGCCGGATGGGAAAGAACTGAATGGACTTCGTGCCTTGCAAATTTATTAACGGGACGTGCACTTGAGGTATTCCATGGCCTCAACATCGAGGATTCTAAAAATTACGACATCCTTAAAAAGGCTCTTTTAAAGCGTTTTCAACACACCGAGGACGGTTTTCACCAAAGATTCCGGAGTTGTAAGCCAGACCCGTCCGAAAATTTTTCAACGTACGTCGACCGCCTAAAGCACTACTTAGACCGCTGGATTCAGCTGGCCGGTGTCGCTGACGGTAATTTTAAAGGGCTTTATGAGCTCGTTCTGAAGGACCAAATATTTAACGCGTGCCATGCAGAACTAGTCTCCCACATTAAGGAGTGGGCACCTAAGACGTTAGCGGAAATCACGTCCTTAGTAGAACAGTACGCGTCCGCACATCCTAATCGTTCGCTGTCTAAACCCAAAACTAGCGAACCGTTTTATGCCGGAGTCGGTGGAACTGCGCCAAGGGGTACAAGAAATTCTCGACCAGTTCATCGCCAGACGCCGCCTCCGCGTGCATATTCCGAACCGCCGCCCAATAAAGCTCGCGGTTTTCCACGCCGTGCTGGACCTCCCACTCGGGGACATTTTCTTAATTATTCAGGTCCGCCCCGTCGTGACGTTAACGAGGGCTACCATTATCAGAGCCCACCATGTCCACCTCCTTGGACATATTATAATAACCCATATAATACACCTCCAATGCAACCCAGACGTAATATATATGACAGCACTAGGTGTTATCGGTGCAATAAACCAGGTCATACGTCAAAATATTGTAGGGTTAAGTTTGAAGCTGCAAATGCTTGCACCGTCATTGTTCCGGCTGCACAGAGTAGCCGTAGCGTTGAACTCACGTCGCCCATGACGGGCACCGTTCCGGTTATGTCGGCCCTCCATCAACAGGGGTCATTGACCTTATATGAGGGTCATGTTAACGCCATACCCGCGTCTGTCTTACACGATTCAGGTTGCACCACTATCGGTGTTAGAAAATCACTGGTCAGACCGACCCAGCTGATTGACCAACAGGCAACTTGCATTACTTTCGGGGGCTCCGTCGAGCGATTCCGTCTCGTGGAGGTATACATCGACACGCCTTTTATTACAGGTGTCGTAACGGCATGCGTATTACCAAATCCGGTTGCCGATCTAATTATTGGTAATTTACCACAGGTCAATGATACACCTGACGGCCAGTTAAAAGTTTGGAACGAAAACGTTGCGTGTGTCGCCACACGACAACAGTTAAAATGTCCACCGGATGGTACTTTACAAACCCCTGCGTTTGATTTTAATGTCACGCCTACAGTTTTCTATAAGGAACAACAAAGCGATCCATCACTAAAACCGCTGTTTGCGAAAGCTCAGCCTCAGAACGGAAATGCCTCTCCGTTTATCATTAAAAATTAATTATTGTACAGAAATTTCCGAAGTAAACGTGAGACCATTGAACAGCTCGTGGTGCCTAAGTCGTTTCGTCGCGACATTCTGCGTCTCGCGCATGATACATCATTTTCAGGCCATCAAGGTTCAGCCAGAACCAAATCACGGATATTGGCTCATTTTTTCTGGCCTGGTGTATACGCGGACGTGAACCGTTTTGTGGCGCGCTGCGATGTATGTCAAAAACGTACACCTAAAGGTAAAGCATCACGCGCACCCCTTCAGGAGATGCCTCCAGTCTCAACACCATTCGAGCGTGTCGCAGTTGACATAGTAGGTCCTCTTAGTAAATCAGACAGAGGCCATCGATTCATCCTTTCGGTAATCGACTACGCGACGCGCTGGCCTTGAGGCTATTCCTTTAAGAGACATTACGGCTGACCATGTCGCTGAGGCACTTGTTACTATTTTCTCGCGAGTCGGATTTCCGACCGAGGTTCTTTCAGACAGAGGACCACAATTCACCTCTGATCTATACAAAAAGGTACTAGAATTAGCGGGAATTAAACAGAAATTAACGTCCCCCTATCATCCGCAGTCAAATGGTTGTTGCGAGCGGTGGAATGCGAGCATGAAGTCTATGCTAGCACGCGTATCCGCCGACAAACCTGGAGACTGGGACCGTCAGCTCCCCGCTATTCTCTTCGCCTATAGGGAACTCCCGAACGCGTCCACAGGTTTCTCCCCATTTGAGTTATTATACGGACGTAAACCACGTGGCCCGATGGCCACACTTAGTCAATTGTTCGCCGGTTCTGAAACCGACGATTATGATACGCGATGCGCGTATCAATATGTTGTCGATCTCCGACAACGAATTATTAATGCATGCAAAACCGCTCTGCAATTTGCATGCGCTAGAGCGAGTTCTTCAAAATTTTATCGCGATCAGGGCGCCCAAATGCGCGCCTTGTCAGTCGGAGATCTGACACTTGTTCTTTTGCCGCAAACGCAAAACAAACTCCTTCTAACTTGGAAGGGACCATACAGAGTCCTTAAGAGACTCTCCAGAGTGAATTATTTGATAGATATTCGTGGGCAGAGGAAAATATTCCATATTAATATGCTGAAAAAGTACCTGCTTAGCGATGATCGTCGTAACATCTCCGTTCATGTCGTCCCAATGGCCAACGCGGCTTTAGTTACTGTCGACGACGAGGACCCTTTGAGTATCGACAAATCGTTGCCCATATTACAGGCCACCGAGAGTATAAACGATGTTAATATCAATGATGAGCTTGCGCCGTCGCAGAAACAGGATCTTACACACCTGCTCCAAGAATTTGCCACGGTGTTCACTGATTTGCCGGGTTGTACGTCTTTAGTCCAACATGTAATACGACTTCAGACAGACGTACCGGTGTTTGTTAAACCGTACCCGCGCCCGCTGCACGCTCACGAAACGATAATTACAGAAGTACGTGCCATGCTACGGCTAGGCGTGATAGAGCGATCAACAAGTCCGTATTGCTCGCCGATTGTCTTGGTCAAGAAGAAAGACGATACCGTGCGTTTTTGTATTGACTATAGAAAGCTCAATGCTATAACCATCTATGATGCGGAACCCATTCCCAATCAGGAGGACTTATTCGCGCGGTTATCCGATGCAAGTATCTTCTCTAAAATAGACTTATCCAAAGGATATTGGCAGATTCCTCTCGAAGAAGGAAGTAAACAATATACAGCTTTTCAAACCCCGTTGGGTTTAATGCAATGGAAATATATGCCTTTTGGACTGGTTACTGCACCAGCCACGTTCGCGCGCATGATGAACATCTTACTAAATGAACTGCGCTGCGTTCTATCATATTTCGATGATATATGTATTTTTCAGGCTGATTGGGCTGGCCACTTAATGGCCCTTCGTGAAGTTTTTGCCGCTCTTCGCCGAGCTGGCCTTACCGCGCGACCCAGTAAAGTGTTCCTGGGATATCACCATATAAACTTTTTGGGTCATACCATAACCCACGGGGTTCAGACTCCAGACGATCGCAAGATATCCAGTATTTTGAAACTGCAACCCCCTAAAACTAAAAAGCAAGTCCGTAGCTTGTTGGGACTTTTGAATTATTACAGGAAATTTATACCAAACTTTTCCTCTCTCTCAGCCCCGTTATCTGATCTAACGAGGAAGAATCTTCCAAATAGAGTCGTCTGGACGCCTCAGTGCGCTGATGCCCTTCAGACTATTCAGAATTTATTTTCTACTTTCCCCCTGCTTGTTTTACCCGATATACGCCAGACATTCGTCGTCCGAACGGATGCGTCAGATAAAGGAATAGGCGCCGTTGTCGCGATGTGGGTTACATGGGGATATTTCGACTGACACTCTTTCGAGGTCCGCTCCCACAATCGACGAACACACAAAAATAAATACTTGCACTCTAGAAACTAAATAAATCAATTGCTTTCAATTTTAGCAGAACTGTAGAGCAGTTTAATTACAGGAATTAATGTAACAAATATAATTATAAATATATATATCAATTCAAAGGCAACTGAATCTAACTAATGGAACTACAGCTTTTATAAAGACTAACGAATTCAATCTAACTACTTGCAGGTCATATGAGTTATATGGCAAATAGAATCCGCGCACGTGGCGACGGATATAACAGTTTAAATTCTATTAATTCAATGAGACATGTTATGATGTGGACATTTCCTCTAGACACGCCATGGAGAATGCTTGTACAACCATGCGTTGTCTGGCGGTAGCTCTGAAACTGTCTTCAAAAGTAAGTAGAACGGTTCACTTTCATCATTACAAATTAGTATAGACTCTCACCATGCGGCCCTCACTGGGAGTGAGAGCGCTGGATGTAAACGCTGTGGGTTTATATCAAACCAAGTAGCTTAGGCTCTGGAGCTTTAAATCAGGCCCCTCACAATGGACTGCTCAACTGCGTCTCCATGTCCCTCATCTGGCTGAGGACTATCGCCGTCCACCTCGTAAATGGATTTTCTACATGTGGCCCAGAACCAAGTTCTGTATGGCCTTAAATACTGGACTGCATCTGCAGCTTACCGTCTAATTCCTGGATTGTGATTGGTGCAACCACCTCTAGCTCAGCTGCCGAACTGAGTTATTTTAAGTAACAGCCCTACGCAACGACCTTGGGTCGACATCAAAGGTCGAATTACTTCAATACAATATAATATAAATTTTATAGCAATAAATTCTTAACATGTTCAAAACCCCGAGCTTTTACTCTGGATCACGGTTTTTCTGTACGTCAACAGACGTCTCAATAACATTTAATTCCTACTCACCCCTTCCCTCTTTACTACCCCTAGTTCAAAACACGAGATACAACAAGTGCTCAGTCATGCACACCTACGCTGTCCCTCTATCCTTCCCCACCTTCTGTCTATCAGGGAAAAAACTGTTCAAAACACATTGTTTACGAGACCAGCTCAAGGCCAAGTTATGCTGGCTCGTACAATAATTACGTTTCTAAAAATTACTTACTGCTCTCGCAAAAATTTACTCTTACGAATTAAATCTGGTCTTGACAGCCGTGTTACTCCAACAGCGTGACGGTTTCTTGCGACCGTGCTTATATGCAAGCCGGAAATTACTTGATCGAGAGACGCGCTATGCGATTGTCGAACGAGAGTGCCTCGCAATTGTTTACGCGGTAGATGCATTTTCTCGATACTTATTAATGTCCGAATTTATAATTGAAACGGATCATCGACCATTACTGTTTCTTAAGTCGAACAGAGCCAAGAATGCTCGACTAACCAGATGGAGCCTTGCGCTCCAGGAATACAAATTTACTATTCGGGCTATACCTGGGGAGGATAATTTACAAGCTGATGTATTGTCCCGTTTGATTTAGTGTTCTAAAATAGTCTGTTGAACATTGAGGTTGAGCATTTTTCACCTTTTTCGGAGACCGTGGATGGTTTCACATTATATTGTCCTACCAATTATGGACATTCTTTCTCAAAATTTCCATGTGATTCCTTTTTCCACCAGCGTCCATTCCGACCATGACCTGAGTTTCAGACAACCTTGACGCCTTTGTCTGCGGGTCAATGAGATGAGGAAATGGCAAACCGAGCGACCAGACCTACTGCTGCCAGGATACCATTACTTTAATTAACTATTGTTCGTTCATGTTCTATGAATGTATTAATTACGCTCAGTGAAGCGATGAGCTAGTTGCTCAATATTTCAGTCTTTACGGTATGTCTGTGTGAGAGAAGTTTATCACTTTAATTCTTAAGTGCTACAATAATTATATATTATCACAGGACGTCGCATATAAATATACATATGCTATTGTCCATCGATAACGCACGTTCTTAGAATTATTTTATTTTGACTTTCAGTAACGCTATATTTTTTACTATATAGCCCTTTCAAAAGTACTATTACATAGCAACGTTAGTAGGCAGTTATGTCGTTCAAACCCTAAGTTTTCACTGGGGTGGGGGATGTGTCATGATCACATTAGGATCATAAATGCCGTGCTAGGTCACGACGTCAGTGAGTTAATTTTTACGATCTTGTTGATTATAACCAGCGTAATTTGTCCTTGAGCTGTTCTCGTGAACAGTTTGTTTTGAAACACCTTTTTTCTGATAGATGGAGAGAAGGAGAGGCGAGACAGAATAAATGTATAGCTAGGAATGACAGAACAGTTCTCGACCCCGTGATTTTGATTAACATAGATAAGGGGCGAGTAAAGGTAGTTTATTTAGACGCTTAGTTGGCGTTCGGAAATTCGTACATAAGAGTAGAAAGCACGGGGTTTGAAGATTTTAGTAGTTAATGTTTCGCATTTTAAATTTTGTCTAGACCGTAAAATTGACCTTGATTTTGGCGCAAGGCCATGACAAGCATAAATTAATATTGCAGGCTGAGCTCCCAGCGGCTGCACCAATCAAATGTATGAATCTGGACGGAAGGTCGAGACATAGCTTTAGTATTTAAACCCGTGCAGAGCTTAGATAGAGGCCACATGTAGACAATCCATTTACGAGGTGGACGGCGATAGTCCTCAGCCAGATGAGAGACATAGAGACGCAGTTGAGCAGTCCATATTGTGAGGAGCGCCATGATGTAAAGCTCCAGAGCCTAAGCTACTTGGTTTGATATGAACCCACAGCGTTTACATCCAGCGCTCTCACTCCCAGTGAGGGCCTAATGGTGAGAGTTCATACTAATTTGTAATGATGAAAGTGAACCGTTCGACTTACTTTTGAAGACAGTTTCAGAGCTACCGCCAGACAACGCATGGTTGTACAAGCATTCTCCATGGCGTGTCTAGAGGAAATGTCCATATCATAACATGTCTCATTGAATTAATAGAATTTAAACTGTTATATCCGTCGCCACGTGCGCGGATTCTATTTGGCATATAACTCATATGACCTGCAAGTAGTTAGAGTGAATAAGTTAGTCTTTATAGAAAGCTGTAGTTTCATTAGTTAGATTCAGTTGCCTTTGAATTGATATTTATATTTATAATTATATTTGTTACATTAATTCCTGTAATTAAACTGCCCTACAGTTCTGCTAAAAATCAAAGCAATTGATTTATTTAGTTTTTAGAGTGCAAGTATTTTTTTTGTGTGTTCGTCGATTGTGGGAGCGGACCTCGAAAGAGTGTCAGTCGAATTCTCCCCATCTAACCCACATCGCGACAATCATCATCATCATCATCACTATCATCATCATCATCATCATCTTAATCATCATCATCATCATCATTATGGTAACGAAGTAGTCTTCACACAGATAATCCAACACACTGCATGAAATCCACAATCACACTTTCAGTATTTTGATGACGTGTTGCTACTATTTTATTGTGCTTTATCAAAAGAGAAAGCTCACGCCGGTCATGATTAAAGAAAAAACGAAGATCAGCTCGTACTTACATCTATGTACATATTGTTTAAAAAAAAAAACAACAACTGAAAATCTACTAGTACTACGCGTTTATTTTTGTTCATACGGTGTTACGCTGTAGTAATGTATTCTCTCCGTGACATGAACACGCATTAAATTTTATTTGGAATTTAGCTAAGCATTTACTTTTTGCTCATGCAATGTTTTCTTGTGGTAATTCCACGACGTAAGCAAGTATGTCATGTCTATCTTAATTTAATTAAATTTGGATTTTGTATGTACATACTGTTAAACATTCTTTTTAAACTTAAACTCACCCACGCATTTGTTTTCGTTCATACAGTGTTTCGTTGGCGATATTATATTAACTCAATAGCGTAGGCACGTATCTCTGTCTTAAGTTCGGATTCATGTACAAAATGTTAAAATGAAAAAAAAAAAAAAGTTGAAATTCATATATGTACTTGTGTGTGTGTGTGTGTGTGTGCGCGCGTGCGTGCGTGCGTGAGTGTGTGTGTGTGTGTGTGTGTGTGTTATTTATAAACGATCACAGTTGTTGTTTTTTTTCACGTGCTTTTCCACGTTATTATAGTAACAGTGCAGATTCATCTCAGTTGGCACTGGGCTCGTCCTCCTCTCCAGGGTATCACCACCGCTGACTTTTATGACTTTTAAACATCAGCTGAACAGTCATCTTTTTACCCTCTGAATGTTCATTTTTTGTTTTTTCCTGAGTATCCCTGTGTATTGTGCATGTGTGATTATAAATGATATAAATGTTGTAAAGTGCCTATAGCCTGGTGGTTAATGGGATGGAGCGCTTTGTAAATGCTGTATATTATTATTATTATCTTCTCGTTTGTCGTTCTCTTCTCCTTTGATTCAAAGTGAAGGCGGGTTTTCATGTGTACGGAAAAAGCCATTTCCGTTTCCGTACACACGAAAACACTCTTTCTTTTAACTGTTTGATGGAGTTTGACGTTTCCGTTTCCTTACACTTGAAAACACAGCTGAAATCCATTAAACTGAAGCTTGTTCAGAAACAGCCAGTAGGCATCGCTCTGGGACGAAAAATAATGGTTTTAAGCATGCAGAAAGTACTGCAGACCACAGACTAATAAATCAACCAGACTGGAAACACAAGCTTCGGGCTGTGTCGTTTTTTACGGAAGTTAATGAGATGCGGCCGTATAACCAACGTGGCCGCCGCTCAGGAAATTCCGATTCTAGTTCTATCTGCAGTAGAAATTTCTTTTTATTTGTCAAGATTGGTTGTACATGTATTAATAATGCATTAACTTGCCCATCCTTTCAGTTTATTGTCCACAGCTGCCTTTTTTTTTTTTTTTGTTATAAATGATGACCGTCTGGACTTATAACGACCGCTGCATTGTGGCTATGCTGAAGCGTCGGTCGCAACCGTATACCTAATGTGGCGGATGGTTCATGACCTTTCGCTGTTTTGTGACGCCACACAATGGGCTCATCCAGTCTGGGTATTTTATTAGTCTGTGCTGCAGACTAAATTTTGTTGGACGGTAAAATCGACCGAGCATTTTCACTGAAAGTCAGGTTGACAAATTGTCCCCTTAAAGTGACAAGGTTCTGTCTCCACGTATTGGCTGAACTGAGTTATACACTATACACTACTTCTACAGGCCTTCTCCATTGTGTGTCAAAGCATCAAGCACATTCGGTGTGTAATGTTAAGTATTGTTAAAAAGAAAAAATGTCGTATCATCGAAAAGTATGAGCACACGAAACTTCAAACATCAATTTTCTCAAAAGTTGATGGAAGGGGCTTGGAAGCTTGTTATTCTATGGGGGCGAAATGTAACGAATAACAACATAAACAGCAGCAACAACAACAACAACAACAACATAAACAACTACAGCAACAACAACAACAACATAAACAACAACAACAACAACAAAAAGTCATTGAAGAGAGGATGTCTTTATGATTAATAGGGCGCCATTCAACAAACTTTTACAACGTAAGTGAGATTCATGCATTTATGGACCACCTGTGTCGAGCTGATAATAACTAGGAATTAATAACATGCAGATTATTCTTTTTGATCTTCCTGTTTAGCCCAACAAAGATCACTGGATCAATATTCTTTGGATTATACAATACTTTCATGTCTGTGAAGGATAAAATAGTGAACAAATTAAATGAACTGGCAAAAAGCAGTGAGTCGCTGTGGGGCATGGTAAAAAGTTGAATTTTTGGACGAGAAAGGAAACGAAAGTAAAACAAAAAACCAGACGCATAATAAAGCGAACTCCCATGTGGTAAATGATGGAAGAGAACGCAAAACATCACAGGAAAACTGTAACGAACGTGGAAAAGAGGCAAGCCTTAGGTCTCCTTGACCTTCTAGG
Organism: Onchidella celtica; assembly: GCA_963931925.1. NCBI lineage: Eukaryota > Metazoa > Mollusca > Gastropoda > Systellommatophora > Onchidiidae > Onchidella > Onchidella celtica. The sequence goes on from OZ007574.1 coordinate 49,589,347, forward strand.
GGCTTTAAAAATGACAACAACAACAACAGCAGTAACATCCCAGCCAGCATGCCAACGTCACGCCGACGTAGATTTGTGTAAGATTTCCGTGCCGCTGGTAAAATGAAGTAGGGTGGGGTTCCCTCCACCAAAACCGACGTCGGCACAATGTCGTTACCAGCGGATCTATGTAGGAACGATATTATCCCGATGTGCAAACACGATTTCAGTCCTACATGTTGGACTTACGTAGGGTTGTTGGTTGGTGGTAAAAAGATAGGATAGAATTTGGAAATTAAACGAATTTGTAAGAATGACTGAATTAATTAAGTTTCGCCTGAAAGGCTCAACCACCTAGGTCCGCAAACAATGATTTCGAAATCCGAATAATCTTAGTGGTGACTTACACTTGGTATTGGTAGATGGCAAGGAGAATCTGTAGGATGAATAACGTAAAATAAATTAGCATAAAATAAAATGAAGTAAGACTGAGATGTGAGTTTGAGTTTGGGTTTAATGACACGTCGGCACGATAAAGGCCACTTTACATTTCTCATGTTTTTTTTCGTTATCTCTCTTTTGAGCTAGCTTGCATAAAACAAACACATTACATTAAATTAAATTAAGCTTACATTAAACTAAATTACGTACACACTGCAATACCATGTGTCCTCTGTAATCTACCTGGGTCACGATGGTTGAAAAAGTCTAACATTTTTAAAGTTAACCAAAAAAAAAAAATGCTTCGACATTTGATATACAGATCCACTGTACAGATGGATATGTTATCAAGTAAATATGTGCAGGGGCAGAATATGTAATTTACCTATAATGCGCATGTATGCATACATTTGAATTTCCCAGTTCGTTTGCTCACTCACATCGCCCTGTGTATTTTGATGCCGGCACTAACGTGCGCATTTAATTAGTGTTTCGACAAGGTGCGCATTCTAATGCCATTTTTTCCGGGTGGAATATTTATTATTATTTATGATTCGCACTATAAGGCGGTGTTTTCATGTGTACGGGAAATGGAAACAGGAACGGCCACGGCAAAAATCCATCAAGTAGTTACAAAGGGCTTTAAAATACGTACCACTAGTGCAAAAAAAAAAAAATACAACAACAAGAAAACTTGGCGGACGTACGTACTTGTCACAACATGTAACAGCATCCTTCACAATATTTTGATACGAAACTCCCATCTGAATGGGAACGCTTGATGGGAACATCGATACAAAGATGACAAAACTCTATGATTTACGTTCATTTCGATATTTGTAATTTACATATTTCTGTAGGAAACCGGCAGTGGGGGAAACAGTACGCGTGTGTTGGGACACAGCTGGCATTGCACATGCACTTGTCATGACGACAGGGCTGGTGGAAAAGTGAGACTTTCTTCCGGCTTGGTAAATTGCGTCGTTCAATGTGGTGTTGATTCTGTCACAGATCACTGCTTACTGGGTAATTTCTTGGTGTTTGTATTATCTTGGTTACATTTGGAATATACGGACAACACATAGAATTTGGACAGTTATTTGCTGATTTGGACCACTGATTTTGGATGTTTGTAACATGACTACATTTGGAATGGACGGACTTGGCGTAGAATTCGGACTTCTCTGATCTATCCTACTGAATTGGACTATTGATTCCGGTAAGAGTTTGTCCCTTGTCATTATGTTATGTCATTTCCATTGAAACATCATTACTATAAGCTGTAGCTGTACTCAACAGACCATGCTCGACACAACACAGACCAGGCTGTCCTTGCTTTGGTATTCGTGAAGCATTTTCTGGCGTTTGATCTCTTCCATAACATGGTAGACAGATCGCTTTTGCAAATAATACTGAGGTCTGTCGGGACCATTTTGAGCGCGAAGAAAAAAAAAAAAGCGATGATCGCTTTGTACTTTTCTAGGCCTACTATTTTCGCATACCATTTCTTTTTTGTTTGTTAAGTTTAAACTCTCTGTCTCTCTCTCTCCCTCTCTAATTCTCTCTCTCCCTCTCCAATTCTCTCTCTCTCTGTCATCTCCCTCTCTTGTTTTGGTTTTAGCAAATAACTGATGTCTTTTAATGCTAAACAGTTTATCATTAAAAATTGTGTCATGGTTGTGGTACATTTAGAGCATATCAGTTTTTTCATATAATAATATAATAATAATATGTAATACAGTAAACACTCAGCTTTTACAACCGAAATGGCGTCTTCGCTCGTTTTAACTGTTTTCTCTCTTAAGCTGGGTTCTCGTGTGTGCGGAAACGGAAACGGCAATGGAAACATCAAAAATCCATCAAGTAATGAAAAGAAAGAGTGTTTCCACGTGTACAGAAACGGCGTCCCCTACAAATGAAAATATTCTTTCTATTTCACTACTTGAAGGGTTTTTGACGATTCTGTTTCCCGCTTCCGTTTCCATGCACATGAAAACCCAGCTTTTCTGCACGAGTCGTTGGTGGCCACTTCTGGATGGGTTTCCTTCTGTCCTAACATTTTTTTATTTTTTTTTTATGTTCTGTCTTTCGTGTTGCCTTCTCCTCTGCATGTTACCATGTCGACCTGCTTTTTCCAAGCTAAAACTCAACTCAGACTCATATTCTGTCTTACCGTAAGACTTCCTACATCCAGCTCCCTCCTCCCAAAGCAATGAAAACAATAGCAATTAAACAAAGTAAAGTGCAGTTTCTCAGTCGTCCATAGCTCTAAGCGAAGATCACATTATTGATCTATCTATCTATCTATCTATCTATCTATCTATCTATCTATCTATCTATCTATCTATCTATCTATCTATCTATCTATCTATCTATCTATCTATCTATCTATCTATCTATCTATCTATCTATCTATCTATCTATCTATCTATCTGTCTGTCTGTCTGTCTGTCTGTCTGTCTGTCTGTCTGTCTGTCTGTCTGTCTGTCTGTCTGTCTGTCTGTCTGTCTGTCTGTCTGTCTGTCTGTCTGTCTGTCTGTCTGTCTGTCTGTCTGTCTGTCTGTCTGTCTGTCTGTCTGTCTGTCTGTCTGTCTGTCTGTCTGTCTGTCTGTCTGTCTGTCTGTCTGTCTGTCTGTCTGTCTGCTAAAAGGGAGAGTCCATTTTCGTGATTAGAGCTGTAGTGATAATGATAGGTTTCTTTGTCATGTCACTATCTTGCATGTTTATTGAACAACGTCTTACGACTATGTATGTCTGAATGCGAAGATCTTTGTTTTATTCAGGTGGTGCCGCCCTTGACATTTTCACCCCTTTCATCCTTGTTTCTTGTTGTTGTGGGTATTGTATCTTCTTGTTTCTAGTCTTGGTCTTTTTCTTCTTGTTCTTCTTTCCTCAGTCTCCTTTAGCCCTGAAAAGGGCTATTTGTGCCCTGAATAGGGCTGTTGTTGTGGCCCCGAAAAGGGCATTTTTAGGACTGGCGTCAAAGGGATAGTATTTAGCAGAAATAAAGAAAGTTTTTTTTTATTTTTTTATCATTGCTTGCTTTATTTTGATTGGGGTTGTTTGGAGAAGTGTGTGGGTTGAATGTTTATTCACCATGTAATTCTATCTTCGTTGCTGTTGTGTTGGTTGTTGGTTGTTTCGCTTTCAAGCTGATATCATCTGACTCAATCAATATTGTTCGACAATTGAACTGTGGACATCACTAGGCAAAATCTACCGATCGTATCGGTTTATCTCGTGTTGGATTACTACCAACATCTGTTTCAGGTCATGCTGTAAACAGAACCCGGAAAAGAGACCAATAACGTGGAATAGGGAGAAAGAGGGAGGGGGGAGGGAGGGAGAGTGAGGACGGGACAGGAGAATTAGTAGTGGCGATATAGCTAAAGAGAGAGAGAGATAGAGAGGGGGAGAGGAAGAGAGAGAGAGAGAGAGGGAGAAGGAAGAGAGAGAATGAGAGAAAGAGAGAGGGAGAGACATGAGAGAGAGAGAGAGAGAAAGAGAGAGAGAGAAGGGTGAATAGACAGGTAAATAAAGCAATGGAAGTTATTTGATAAGATAAGATCTATAACACTCACTTTATTATCCCATGAAGTAAATTCACTATAACAAAGCGTTTAAAAGCACATACATGGTACACAAACAACATGCTTACTGCATAAAGTAACATGACAACATTAGAATTATGTATCCGAAATACACACTGAGGGTTCTATCGTTTGTAACCTGCTGGTGACCAGTTTCCAAAAACATTGTTGTGGCCAAGTAACCAAACCTAATCCTGATCCTTACCCGACAACTCTGCAAAAATTCACCATGCAAACGAAACCAAATTTAATTACTTTGTTTTGTGATGGGTCCTTATTGTAGGAGGTTCGCTGCTTTTGGAATTTACATCTCGCTTTTCTTGTTGTTATTTTCCTTGTTAATGGTTTTGTGTGTTTTGATGACAGTTTTTTTTTTCTTTTTATTGTTGTTTGTATATCATTTTTCATTTTGCCCCGGGCGGCGGTCTTGTTAGGCCTGCACTTCTCGATTTCCAACTGCCAAGGTATTTTTAACGTGCGCAACCTGCACACGGGCCCTCCAAGTTTTTCTTCCTTATCCGAGAAGACTTCGTGATCGGTACGCAGGACTAGGTGTTCGATCCTACGTACCATAGGATAAGGGGACAGGAATACTCACTCCAAATTCCAACATGCCTGCACCGACAGGGAATCGAACCCGGTACCTTCGGCATGAGAGGCAAGCACCTTGCCTCTAGACCACCGCCCCCCTGGTTATCTTGTTCAGATAGACACTGTGAAATAAGTATTATCCATTTCAATAGATTTTCTGTAGCTCTCTAAGCCCGGTGACACTTCTGTAGCTCTCTAAGCTCGTGACACTTCTGTAGCTCTCTAAGCCTGGTGGCACTTCTGTAGCTCTCTTAGGCCGGTGACACTTTTGTAGCACTCCCTTGAGCCCGGTGACACTTTTGTAGCTCTCTAAGGCTGGTGACACACTGAATCAGGTCTGTTTTGTCTGTTAGTATGAGATATGGACTATGGAATTAAAAGGGACCTCGCTCACTGGCGGGACAGAAAGAAGTTTGTTTTAGGGGGATGTCATATAAAGCCCGGAACGGCACAATCAGCTGCTGGCAGACAAGAAGTGTACACAATAGTTTCCCATATTTCTTTAGAAATCCGGGAAGACCCTATCATACCAGGCACGCGTGATTTTTTTCCGTACGAACTTTAGCAAATTCAGGAGCGGGGCAGCAACACATCCCCAAACACAGGTCATCGGCTAAGGGATTTCTCGTCCAGCGAGCACTGCCATGGGTGCTGCAATCTCTGGACTGCGCTCTGAACGTCACCGAAAATCCCTGGGATGTGTTAGAGCTGTCCTGTGTTTGGGGGTGTGTTGCTGCCCCGCTCCTGAATTTGCTAAAGCTCGTACGGAAAAAAATCACACAGCCCGATCAGACACAGTAAGCTTCTGCCATTATTTCTTGCGTGTTTTGCAGGCAGAAACCGGCTGTGATGTCCGGGGCTCAGTATGATACTCCCTCCCCGCTTTACTGGTTTGGGGGTGTCCAAACTGTCCTCAGTCAGCCGGCGGATAAGAGACCTAACGCACTGAGTCACAACACACACCAAAACAGATTTGAATCAGTGCGTCACCAACGTTGCTATGGAGACGCTTGACTCCCCAGGCAATGGCGACGATGGCAGTCGTGGAATGCCTAGGTCTGAAAAATGAAATCCCAGTTTTAGTTCTTGTTTGTTCCAAACCCACTTTTTTGCACATCTGGGAAATTCCTACAATAAACGTTTGCATCTTTAGTTTTATGATAAGGAATTAAAATCAATCGCTACTGTGAAACAGCCTGATAAGTGCCACAACGCATTTAAAACAAGTGTCAAAGTGTGCATTTGTTATACATCTTGTACATACTGAAAGATCTTCAGTATTTCAGAAAATGGAGATAGAATAAACACGGCCTAAGATCGCAAAATGAAGTAGAGACCGGAATGGGATGAGCTGCCAGAAAATCCACTGCGATCTTTGGCCGGAAATACACCATGTCAAAATTGCAGACAATGCGTCAGAGATGTTATTTTGGTAAGACAGGTGGCTTTTGCAGTCAGATGGTCTCCACTGATGACTGGCCGGGGAACCGGGCATTATTTTTAACACTATACATGAATTATTGATCGTCTTCAGCTGTTCATTTTTGGACGCCCCATAGACACATCGGGTCTCACGGGAAATGGCGTGACATTCGACAGGAAGGAAATCAACAAAACTTTTAGACCAGCGGTTCTCAACCTTTTCCCAGGTAATCACCGTCTTAGACTCTAATTTTTTTTTCATCACACCCTTCTCTCCCCCAACCCCCCCCCCCACACACACAACAGATTTATTTCACAAGAAGACAGACTATACACACATTATGTTAATTTTACAAAGCTTTTGGCTTGTTGACTATCTATACTAATAAAAGTGAAACCTTACGACAATTGCAGCGCACCTTTCGCTACTCCTCTGTTATTGCTGATTCGGTGGCCCTCATATTTTGTACAGCGCTTAGTATAGACTGTCGTCGTGTCGCCGGCACAGAAAATAAAAAGATAATTAATAACTCGCAGAACGTTTATATTAGTTGCTAGGTTGTGACACATTGGGGTTCGGTCTATTTTTTTCGGCAAATTAATGTAATTGAGACTGGTTCCGGTACCTGTATCACACTCACAAAACAACTTCCGGTTAGGACTGTTTTGAATGATGAGAGTGAGTTCTAAGTCTATCAAGTATGAAACTTTGTGTGTTCTCAATGTGCCTAGACTAGGAAAAAGAAAGGGTCTGGAATTGGGAGATTGACGCTGCAGGGCCAAAAGTACAGGTTTGTGTTTTCAATAGGCCTAGGAAAATATTATAATATTTCTTTTCCATTACCACATGACGTTATCAGTATCACTTCCTGCGATGTGCAAACAAACTAATCCGTGCGCATTTGACGGATGCTGGCGGGACGCGCAGGACGTCAACGCGCAAAGGGAGAGCAGTAAAACGTATCTAAAAACAAACAAACAAACAAAAATAAAATAAAGCTAAAGGAACAGGCAAAATGAAGCAGGTCCATAATAATCACACAGAACTGAAACTAATAAATCGATTTATCCCGGGGCGGGCCGGGCAACTCAGCTAGTTCATTATAAAACAGAAAGCATTCTCTATCAAATGCACTAAGTAAAATATAATAGTCCTTTTCAGTTCATAACACTAATCTACGCGTGATGTTGAACAAGTCAGTGGCTGCCCTGTATTTGTCCCCAAATCATCCTCCATTCATATTTTCGAGCCCCCCCCCCCAGCCCCCTTCCCCCACCCCCACCGGCCTTCAACGCCCCCCCCCAGCCCCCTTCCCCCACCCCCACCGGCCTTCAACACCCCCCCCCTAGCCCCCTTGCCCCACCCCCACCGGCCTTCAACGCCCCCCCCCCTTCATCATTTTCGCCCCCGTGTCGTTGTTTTCGTCATTTTTCGCCCACCCCCTCCCTCTTTGGAAATCAAAATCTCGCCTCGAGGGGCGATATCGCCTACATTGAGAACCACTGTTTCTAGACCAATGGTGAACACATTCACACTTGCTAGCAACAGGCGCAGGTCCGTGACAACTTTCAACGGAGCAAGAAGATTTGCATGATTTAATGATGAGGCCTGTGAAGTTAAGACCACCTGATCTGAGATCTTTTCCTGGGGATTTCCAACTAATTGTCACTTCATCCTTTCATGGCTAAGGCTGGGTTTTCTTGTGTACGGAAATGGAAGCTTCAACGGAAATGTAAGAAAAAAAAACACAACACCTTCGAGCAGTGAAACAGAAAGACAAAATAGAAAACTGAATTAGAAACGGATACGTCATTTCCGTACAAACTGGAAAAATTCTTTCTTTTTACTACTTAATGGATTTTTGACTTGCCGTTGCCGTTCCCGTACTGCTTTTAAAGGTGGTGTTTTTCGTGTGTACGGAAACGGAAACGGCAATGGAAACATCAAAAACCCTTCACGTATTGAAATAGAAAAAATGTCTTCATGTGTACTGAAACAAGTCACTTCTGTACTGTAGAAATGACAACACTTTTTTCCACAACTTGATGAATTTTTTACCTTTCCGTCGCCGTTTCCGTTTCCGTACACATGAAAATCCAGCTTTAGGTTGTAAACCTGCAATTTTATGGAGTCCTAATTACTTTCAGACCTGACCACAGCCATTGGTTTCGTGCAGAAAAAAAAGTGAATCTGAATCTCTAATAATTCCCAAGTGACGATTTTCAGTGGTTGTCAGAAAAATATGACAGTTTCGCATTACAAGGGGCAGTAACTTTTCATGATGAGAATTGTCTTCTCTTGAATATCTTTTTGTCCCCGGATTAAAATGGCTGAAAAAAAAAAAAAAATAAACAAATAAATCCACAGTATACGGTCACCTCATTCCTGATCTAACACCAGGTACCAAGTGTAGTTTACTTTTTTGTTTTTTTAAAGAGAAGCACATACGCACAAAACAGTAATAATAATAATAAAATTTGCTCAATCTCAGGGAAATTCGTTGACCTTGTTACACCAGTACAATGTATGGGCAATTAGACAAACGTCCTATTAATCTTGCAAGTCCTGTTACCCACTCCATTATGGCATTAGCAACTCTTTGTTCCCTGGTAAGGCTTAAGTCCTCTGTCTTCCGGTGGAACTTCAGACGACCTCAGTTAGCCCGCCTTGCAATACGTATCCGCGTTACTGCATTTGTTTAATTTAGCAGTCGCCGTACGTCACGAGTCTAATGGACCCAGAGGTAATCAAACAACGTTTGTAGTGGTCTTATTTCTGGGGGTTTTGTCTCGAATTTCCAGGCATTTCCTCAATGACGTCATTGTCCCTTTTCCCGTGGTTTAAAAATTTTAAAATATGGAAATGCCTGCTCACCAACGCACATGCATTTTTACTGTTCCTACCCCGTGCGCGGCGGAGTCTCACTGACACCATACTTTTAAAGAGGATTTTATTGTCATAGCCTTAGTCCTATGTCCCGAGGTCTCAGATACACCGCCAAAATTGCACCACAATGAATTACTCCCACCAAATAGGATTACATTTTTTCCCTAAGGAAGTTCCTTTGATCAAAACCTTAATTTGTTTTTCCTTTTCCTCTACATTTTATAGTACCGTTTCTGAATCATTAGCCTACTAACGCCAGACTTTGCAACGAACATCTTTTTTTACTTTTTGTCATATTTGGACTTTCGTCACAGCTCGGCGCTAATCGTAGAAATCATTTTTGGCACTTTTGTGATATTAACAATCAACTGTTTCGTCTCCTGTCATTTGGTGATTTATGCCACACTATGATTCTGTTGGATTATTTACATTTTCCTAGTGACGCATTTCTTTTTCTATAATACTATCTGTTAGCCCTCATGCTCAAGAATTATCCAATGAACTGTTAGTTGTCGTTCGGCATAAGTCTGACGTACGCCATTCTAGTAAGCAGTGACGCTTTTCCTCAAGTCTTGCTGCGACCCCACAGATTTTCTGTAGTTTTTAATAATATTTTGTCAATTCAGACAATTTCAGGACGCTTTTCCAGTGGTCTCACCGTTGAAACATTAATTTACTGACATGAAATAACATTTCCCTGAAAAATTCTATGCAGCCCAATGAGCTAAATTACTTTGTACTTTTTTACCT
>OZ007574.1:49604006-49626506 GCA_963931925.1 Onchidella celtica
TTTGGACGAATGAATTGCCTCGGACAGCGTCCTGACGACGTTAATCAATACGAAGAATATGAAATCTGAATAAGAAACAACCGGTGTTAACTCTCGCATGCCCAAATGTAATAATTCTGGTCTGGTCCAAAACAGCAAAATCTGGCAAAACTGACTTGAATTAGTCCTGCAAGGAACAGTGCGAGGAGGCAGAAGGAGAGGAAGACAGAGAAAGAGATGGGAGGATGACATCAGTGAATGGACTGGCGCGGCCTCACACTCAGCAACTGTCTAAGAGCGTCTGAGAACCAGGAGGGGTGGAGGAAGCTGGTTGCGAAGTCTTTTGTGACGCCCCACAGTCATCTAAGGAGAGAGAGAGAGAGAGAGAGAGAGAGAGAGAGAGAGAGAGAGAGAGAGACAGGAGAGAGAGAGAGAGACAGAGAGACAGAGAGACAGAGAAATGCAGAAATGAGAAAGCCTAACCCTATCCCTCTCATGGGTGCAATGCCCGGGCCATGCTGGGGTTAGGTGCAGTGAGACAGCCGATTTACTTGCCGGCAATGCTGCTGTCCGGGGAGACCTGCAGAATGACAGGAAAGAGCTCATGCAGATGGATCAACCACGGTCGGCGAGCGGAAGAAGACACTGAGGTACACCCCCTCCCATAAGCAGAATGGCTGAGGCGGGATACAGATGGGACCGGGGAAGGATCCGCAACAAATCCGGAAGAACCCCACAAAATATGGAACCAGCTGGCCACTGGGACCATTAAGTAGGAAAACTCTTGAATGGGTCTTGGAGCCAGGAGAAGAGTTCTTACACAGGTGCCCGGTGCAGTGGCGGACCTACATTTTTGGGACCCTGACGCTTGAACTAATATGGGACCCCTTTGCAACCAACAACAATAGGGCAGCATCCAAGATTCACTTTGCCCTGGAATGTGTTAGGTCTTTTGTTATAGGAGGTTCACTGCCCTTGGCATTTACACATCACTTTTCCTTGTTTTTATTTTTCTTATTGTGGTAGGGATTAGTTGTTTTTTTTTTTAGAATTTTGCCGTGGCAGCAGCCTTGTTGGGCCTGCTCTTTTCTTTAGGGGCCCCGAAGCTTAAGCTTCAGTAGTTTAATAGTAGATCCGCCTCTGGTCCGACGCGCTAGGATTCTGGTTCCTGTCACCAACTCAAGTCAAATCAAATGCAGAAATGTAAACATTAATCACAAAACATTATTTTTTATTTATAAAATTAGAAAGCGTCTCGAAAGCGAGCAATGGACAATTATGTAACGTGCTTCTATTACAGAAAACTGGACAGCAGAGGGTTAAGAGAGAAGAAAAGGAAAGGAACTGCAACGTATTTCCACTTTTTAATATGTACATGTAGAATCACTGTGACCTCTACGTTCTATTATTTCTATCTGATAATTGTCTATGTGTTATTTAAATGATATGTAACATTACTGTGTACTTCCCGCAACAGGTGCAGGATTGAATAGCTGTAAATAGATCTATAATTTCACAGAAATAAACGCGGGGTTTTGGACTTCTTTCCTGATGTTAGCTGCCCTACTTCATTACAAGAGCTGTTGAGTAAAGTTATGGTACGACGTCTGAAATTTCAATTCCATCTGGCTGAAAGTCCAATTTTTGTATTGGGGGAAATATCACGACGTTAGTACTGCAGTCCTTGTTTGTTTCAATTCCACCTTTTTGCACAACTGAGAAATTGGGCATTAAATGCTCGCGGCTTTAGTAATAATAAATCGGAACTGTGAAGTGCCACAACGCATTTTAAACAAGTGTCAGAGTGTCCACTTGTTATACCCCTTTTACATACTAAAAGATCTCCAGTTTTTGCAGAACGTGACAATAGAACCAACAAGAACTGAGGTTGGGAGATGTTCATTTCGTTCGTTTTGACTGTTTTCAGAATAAAATGCTGTGATATCAAAGAAACGGCCTTTCACCCTGTCACGAGTGGAGTGAGCGATAGTTAATAATTACGGGGGGAAAGGAGGAGAGTAAAATTAACGCACGGAGACAGGGAAGAAAAGTCGTGCATGTCATGAGTGGGGGGTCTGAAGGAGGCGAAAGCGCGGTATTACTATCACTGCAAGTTAGAAGGTCCTAGGGATCGGACCTGTGAATAAAAGCCCGTCGGGCGGACGTAAAGGGAAGCGGTCGAGAAGACTAGTGAGAGTCTTTCCAGTTATGACTGGTATGTAGAACGTTGATTGATTATTATGATTGATGTATTATATTATATTCGTCTATTACCATGATGTGAATAAGTATATGTGAGGAATGTGGAAGTCCTTGATATTGGATATAGCAATGTGCGCCATGAGCGATAGATGAAAGTGAGTTCATGGATTGGTAGCGCGAGTGAGTAGTGTGTACTCCGATGGAAGTGTGTTACCGTAAGATGTGTGGTGAGTGAAAGGTGAACTCGTGTGTGTACGCTTCATGGATTGTAAGGAGAGGTGGAGTGAATAGAAATGGTAGGGTATTATACCAATGTAATGTTATTCTTGTAGGTGTCGGGGACGGGCCGCAGAGCCACCTCGATGAGCACAGGGGATAGGCCAGCATAGGGCCGGAGGCCACACATAGGCCAGAAGTGAGGCTGTCGGGGCAGGACAGTAGAGGCACATAAAGTCGTGGCAGTCAGGTCACGGACAGGGACGTAGATATGAGAGTGAATGAGATACTATGTTGTTGCCATGTTGATAGGCTAGTGAACTGATATTATGTTGTTGCCATGTTGATGGCTATGGAAATAATAACGTGTTATTGCCCTGCTGAGGTGCTAGGGGAGTGCTAAGGTGTATGACAATAGGAAGGTGATATTGAGAGACTGCGGTGCCAGTGAATCATTAATGTACTATTAAGACCCTGAGGGGAGAGGCTGAGGCCGAAGTGCCTTTAGGAGTAACTACCGGATTGTGGATCCGAGGGAGCGTGTGTGTGAGAATAAGGCCGTTGTACGGCAGTGCATTTCAATAATATAATATATGTAATTGCGCTATTATATGTATAATTATGTTTAATAAATGTGTGAGTCTGACGGATTGTTCTGTTAAGTGTTAACTTGTTTGTTCGTGATTGTTGTCCTGTCATAACTTATTACATCTCCCAGTCTGGGATTTGTGACATTGGGGGCTCGTCCGTTGTGACATTGGGGGCTCGTCCATTGTGACTCGTCCATTTTCGTAATATTTGGTTGTAGTTAGTTAGTAGGTAATTGTGCTGTCTTGTTCGTTGGATGAATGGACATTTCATGATAGGATTTATGTATAATAATGAATGTATATTGATGCATGTATTGCTATGAATAGGTATTAAGTTGTATTTAAACTTTCCAGAGTGTGTGCGTGCAGCCTGAGGAGACGAGCAGCCAGAGCTCCGATTAAAGGGAGGAGTTTTACTCAAAATTTCAAAAGTTAAGTGAAAGTCAAAATTTTTGTGCCCTGGATTTTGGGCTGTTCCTTTAATCTGTCTTTTTCCCTGTTTTTGCTGTTTTTGTTGTCGTTATAGGTTATACGGGCGGTGGCGCGGGTTTGCTGTGGTGAGCGTAGTTTGTCCTCTTCGGGAGGTGGGCTAATCTAGGAACTTCGTTCATCACAGTGAACAGTTCTGTAGGGACCTGTATTTTTGTTTAGTTGTAGCGTTCTATCTTCCTCGTTGTTTTAGGAAGACGTTTCTCTTGTCCCTCTCTTCCCTATCTATAGATACGTTCTTTTTTTTCAGACTCTGTTCTTGTTCGTACCGTGTTGTGTAATCGGCGTAGTTAGGTTGCAGTTTTTTCCATTATATTCTCTTTTTTAGGTCTTTGTCCTAGTCTGGTTCGTTGTCCTTGACGTACTTGTGGTCCTTCTACTGAATTTCCTTATTCTTGTCTTTTCTACTCTTTTTTATTATTAATAGTGCAGTACATTTTATGAATATAGAATTAGTTGTGCTGTAAGGGTAAATTTCTGAATTGTATTCTGAATTGGGTATTGTTATATCTGGTGTGATCTCAGGTCTCTGGTCGTATTGTTAGTGATCATACCGACAGGTTGGTCGTCTTAATAAGAGATACCATAACCATAAATCTGTGAAATGGCGGAACTCCAGCAGCTAATGAAGTTGGGTAGGGAACTTGGCCTGGAGGGAGAAGAGCTACGCGGCTGGATTAAAGAACAGCAGGCAGAAATGCGTGATGAGCGTGCTAAGGATAGAGAGCAGGAAAAAAAGGCTCAGGAAGAGGAAAGAGAGTTTAAGTTGAAGGAGTTAGAGGCTCAGCAACAGGAAAGGGAATTAAAGTTAAAGGAGATAGAGGCGCAAGTAAAGATCGCCGAGTTGGAAATCAAAAAGAATGCGCCAACAGAAACAGTTGAGCGGCAGGTACACAATAAAGGTGGCGTTAGGATTAAGCTCCCTACGTTCGACGACCGGAAGGACGACATAGACGCCTTCCTTTACAGGTTCGAGCTGAACGCACAATTGCAATGGGGGGAAAATAAGGAATTATGGGCCACGTACCTGGCATCGCTATTGCAGGGGCGAGCGCTAACCTACTTTAAAGAGCTACAGCGCGAAGACGTGCAAGACTACGATAAGCTGAAGGCTTTGCTGCTTCGCCGATTTGCGCGTACCGAGGAATATTTCCGGGAGCAGTTTAGGCGGGCACGTGCAGATGCCAGGGAGGACTTTGCTGCCTTCGTCGCGAGACTAACGGAGTATTTCGCGAACTGGGTAGACTTGGCGCATGTGGGCACGGATTTCGCTAAACTGAAAGACCTAATGATCCGTGACCAGCTGTACGCGTCGTGCCACAAAGATCTGGTGGCTTTCCTGAAAGAGAACGAACCCGCGACGGTGCAGGAGGCGTCTAAGTTGGCGGAGGCATACCGTACGGCGCATCCGTCCAAACCAGTCGCCAGGGCGTACGTCCAAGATGCTGGGTACGTCGCCGTTGTCGAGGGGTCGCCGGCAGGACTTAGGGACAGGTCGCGTCAGCGTGGTGCCTATAGCGGGCAAGCCCAGGGGCAGCGTAGGGGCTATCACCAATCACCGGCATATGGATCCGGTAAGTTTGACCGAGCAGGAGGGCTAGGTCGCGGTAATGGCCGGGGCCGACTTGTGACCTTTGCCGATGACCGACGGCATAGGGACTCTAGTTCCGGTCGCGATGGGTCACGGGGACCCAGGCCTAGTACAGCACAGGGAGCGGAGTGTTGGACTTGCGGACGCGTGGGTCACTTTTCGCGCGAGTGTAGGGCCGCGAAGTGTTGGAACTGCGGAAGAGCAGATCACATCAGCGTGAACTGCCCGGCAGGTAGGATAGCGGCGAACGTGGACAGTAGCTCCAGTCCATGCTCCCCAAATAAATTTCATCATGCGGCTGCGTGCGTTACATCGGACAACGGAGGCGGACAGTATTCTAAGTGTCCCAGTTGTGAGAAGTTATTATCTTCCGGTGTTTTACCTTGTGGGAGAAAGATCCCCGTTATAAATTCATGTCATACAGGAGGTGGTCTTAGGGTTTATCCGGGGTTTGTTGGGGACGAACCGGTCTCGGTTTTACGAGATACAGGATCTACCGTTGTGGGAGTGCATAGAGACTGCATTCGGGATTCACAGCTTACAGGTGAGACTGTCCCGTGCATCCAATTTTCGGGGGCCATTGAGAAATTGCCCATGGCAAAAATAATGATAGATACACCTTTCCTTAGCGGGGAAGTCGAAGCAGTCGTTGGTTGTTTTCCAGGCGCCCAGCTCATCATTGGGAATGTATCACGGGTAGTTTCCCCTTCCGATGAGAACGTGCAGGCATGGTCGCAATCAAAAGGTATTGACTTTTGCGCCGCGGTCGAAACACGCCGACGGTTAGCCGATAAAGACAAGATTAGACCTTTGGCTACGCCAGCGGTCAACCTAGACATCACGCCGGAGCGCTTGGCGAGATTACAAAGGGAGGACCCATCATTAAACCCATGCTTTGGGGAAGCGCGAACCGAGAAAACGAGGAGATATAAGAACGGGTCATCTTCTTTTTTTGTCCAGGGGGGCATTCTGTTCCGTATGTACGTCACAGTGGCTTCCGTTCAAAAGCAGGTCGTCGTGCCACGGTCGTTAATTGCTACGGTATTGCGTCTGGCCCATGATGTTCCATTAGCGGGTCATATGGGAAGTACTAGAACCAAGGAGAGAGTTCTGAAAGATTTTTATTGGCCGTCAGTATACAGAGATGTACGTTTATATTGTAAGACGTGCAGTGCGTGCCAAAAGACGACGCATAAGGGTCGTTCACCCCAGGCTCCTCGTCAAAAGATCCCCACGGTTTCGGAACCGTTTAAAAAGGTTTCAGTACCTTGTTGATTTAAGAGAAAGACTATCTTCTGCGCGCACTATGGCAGAAGAAGCTTCTGGTGTCGCTTCGAGGAGAGCAGAAGCCTATAAAGATAGAGGATCCAAACTGAGAATTTTTAAGCCAGGAGACAAGGTCCTATTGTTGTTACCTACGGACCATAATAAGTATTGCTGACATGGAAAGGTCCTTATGTTATTGAGCGAGTTGTTTCAAAGGTAGATTACGCTATCCACATTGATGGAGCGAGTAAGGTTTTCCATGTTAATATGCTACAGAGATTTTATGAGAGACCAGAGTATCTGTGTGCACAGACGAAACCAGAGGAGAGTGTCTTCTCTATTGCTTGTACGGGGGTCGTAGACCAGTCGGACTGTGACATAAGCGACACCGAGGCGCAGCAAGAGTTGCAAATTCAATTGCCGGAGTTAACTCCGACACAAGGTTACAGGGACGTAAAAATTAACCCTGACCTTACGAGTTCAAGGAGTAGGGAACTTGAGACCCTGTTAGCGTCATTTCCGGATGTTGTTACGGATTTGCCGGGTCGCACTACGGTGATCCAGCACCAAATAAAGTTGACTTCGGATAAGCCGGTATTTCTTAGACCTTATCCGCTGCCGTTTTCTTCGAGAGATAGAGTCATAAAGGAAGTTGAGTCAATGTTGAAGTTAGATGTGATAGAACCATCAACATCGCCGTATTCATCACCCATCGTCCTCGTGAAAAAACTTGATGGATCGGTGCGGTTCTGTATTGATTTTCGAAGATTGAACACTATTACGGTAGGCGATAGGGAGCCTATTCCGTTTCAGGAGGAATTAATAGCTTCATTGGCCGGGTCCACGTGGTTTTCCAAGATAGATTTGACGAAAGGGTATTGGGAAATCCCGCTTACTGAGGAGTCTAAACAATACACGGCGTTCCAAACGCCCATTGGATTATTCCAATTTAAGGTCATGCCATTTGGGTTGGTAAACGCACCAGCGACGTTTGCACGATTAATGAGATTGGTGTTGAAGGACATACCTAATGTCGTGTCATTCTTTGACGATATAGCATGCCATACGTCGACATGGTCTGATCATATTCAGACACTAACAGTAATTTTTCAACGATTACGTCATTTTGGGTTAACTGCTAAACCCGCAAAGATGGATTTGGCATGTCCAGAGATAATATTCTTAGGACATATTGTGGGTAGAGGTGTTCAGAGACCTGAGGTAACAAAAATTGACAAGTTAGTAGGGTTGCAAATCCCAAAAACAAAGAAACAAGTCAGAAGCTTAGTGGGAATTTTAAATTATTACAGAAAGTTCATTCCAAATTTTTCCTCCTTGTCATCTTCTCTTACTGACCTTACTAAGAAGGGACAACCCGATAAGGTCCAGTGGACGTCTGAATGTCAGACATCATTTGATAATTTGGTGACAGCATTATCATCGTCACCCATTTTGATATTACCCGATTTTCGATCAAATTTTATCCTCAGAACGGATGCGTCGGACTCTGGTGTCGGCGCTTGTCTTCTACAGGAGAAGAACGAATGTCTCCATCCTGTATGTTATGTCAGTAGGAAGTTATTGCAGAGAGAAAGAAAGTATTCTGTGATAGAGCGTGAGTGTCTTGCCATTGTCTGGTCCGTCCAGAAACTAGGACGTTATCTCATGGGACGAGAATTTTGTATCCAGACAGACCACAAGCCACTGACATTTTTGTCGAAGAATCGTTCGTCCAGCCCACGCTTGTCTAGATGGGCATTGGCTTTGCAGCCGTATACCTTCGTTATTCAACCAATTCCAGGAACCAGCAATCATATCGCCGACTACCTTAGTCGAGCCTAGGGCAAGATTTCAGGAGCTTATACATCGGAGGACAGGAACATTGACGGGATCTGTGTGAATGAGTCGACTTTAAAATATTGACATTATAAATATGATATGAAGAATGGTTGATAGGTTGAGTGGTTTTTGATTCTGTATTAAGTATTGTGATTAGTTAGCTATTCATGATGTGACACATATATGCATATTGCAGGCCATACGGATCCCCATATTTTTCCCTGATTTCGGTATTTTATATACTGGGGGAACTGATAGGTCATTTTTCTAGTGTAGGTATTGCTCACGCTCACTCGTTGACAGTCATCTTGATGCGATTTGAAATTAATTGCATTAATTTTTTTGGGGTGGGGGATGATGTCACGAGTGGAGTGAGCGATAGTTAATAATTACGGGGGGAAAGGAGGAGAGTAAAATTAACGCACGGAGACAGGGAAGAAAAGTCGTGCATGTCATGAGTGGGGGGTCTGAAGGAGGCGAAAGCGCGGTATTACTATCACTGCAAGTTAGAAGGTCCTAGGGATCGGACCTGTGAATAAAAGCCCGTCGGGCGGACGTAAAGGGAAGCGGTCGAGAAGACTAGTGAGAGTCTTTCCAGTTATGACTGGTATGTAGAACGTTGATTGATTATTATGATTGATGTATTATATTATATTCGTCTATTACCATGATGTGAATAAGTATATGTGAGGAATGTGGAAGTCCTTGATATTGGATATAGCAATGTGCGCCATGAGCGATAGATGAAAGTGAGTTCATGGATTGGTAGCGCGAGTGAGTAGTGTGTACTCCGATGGAAGTGTGTTACCGTAAGATGTGTGGTGA
Organism: Onchidella celtica; assembly: GCA_963931925.1. Lineage (NCBI taxonomy): Eukaryota > Metazoa > Mollusca > Gastropoda > Systellommatophora > Onchidiidae > Onchidella > Onchidella celtica. The sequence goes on from OZ007574.1 coordinate 49,613,004, forward strand.
GTGAAAGGTGAACTCGTGTGTGTACGCTTCATGGATTGTAAGGAGAGGTGGAGTGAATAGAAATGGTAGGGTATTATACCAATGTAATGTTATTCTTGTAGGTGTCGGGGACGGGCCGCAGAGCCACCTCGATGAGCACAGGGGATAGGCCAGCATAGGGCCGGAGGCCACACATAGGCCAGAAGTGAGGCTGTCGGGGCAGGACAGTAGAGGCACATAAAGTCGTGGCAGTCAGGTCACGGACAGGGACGTAGATATGAGAGTGAATGAGATACTATGTTGTTGCCATGTTGATAGGCTAGTGAACTGATATTATGTTGTTGCCATGTTGATGGCTATGGAAATAATAACGTGTTATTGCCCTGCTGAGGTGCTAGGGGAGTGCTAAGGTGTATGACAATAGGAAGGTGATATTGAGAGACTGCGGTGCCAGTGAATCATTAATGTACTATTAAGACCCTGAGGGGAGAGGCTGAGGCCGAAGTGCCTTTAGGAGTAACTACCGGATTGTGGATCCGAGGGAGCGTGTGTGTGAGAATAAGGCCGTTGTACGGCAGTCATTTCAATAATATAATATATGTAATTGCGCTATTATATGTATAATTATGTTTAATAAATGTGTGAGTCTGACGGATTGTTCTGTTAAGTGTTAACTTGTTTGTTCGTGATTGTTGTCCTGTCATAACTTATTACATCTCCCAGTCTGGGATTTGTGACACACCCGTAGGGCCTTTGTCTGGTGAGTGCCTTTAAAACAACTCGACGTACAAGTTAGGTTGGACACCGCCTGGATCGGAATTCGAACCTAGGACCTTTTGCACCCATGATAAATTTTCAGTCTCTCTCAAAGACAGGCAAAGAATTCCAAATCTGAGGCCCTTGAAAGAAAGTAAAAAGATTTTTCACCTAAGGTCTTCAGGGACGTTTTAGAAATTTTAAACTTTTTAGTGTCCGCAGATGATTTAAGATGCCGTAAAGGTACATAGGGAGTCAAACGATCAGTTAAATAAGTTGGTGCTTTTTTTTTTACCTACATTTGTGACACCGGGTAGCCAGTTTATACATTATTCGTTTTTCTACAAAAGTATCAGTAAATTTACGCCCCTGCCTCCACGAGTGGTCGATGGGCCCTTCTTGTCGGGCCCCCTCCTGTACTATCGTAGTGTTAAACAGCCAGTCTTTCATCTTACTTTTCCCTAGCACAGTGTGAAAGTTACCGTGTCGTCGTGCTTTCTACGAACTCAAAAACTCAAACTCTGATCCCCGACTTCAGTCTGGTAACCCTTGATCTAGCAGGTTTCATAGACTTGTTTCAGCTGACATACAGAATGTGGGGCAATTTACAGTATCCATCCATTCTCACTCCATCAATCTTCCGGCGTTCTTTCCATCCCGTTTGCCAACTGTAATAGCGTAAACAGAAGGGAATTCCACTGTTAGCTTTATTGAATGAAAAGTGTGAGCCGAATTGAACCCGAAGGGAACACGGCTAATGGGATTTTATCTCATCATGACGAAATTCACTTACCCTTTTTGTTAGATCAAAGGGGCACTACTTGATGCCACAGGGGAGGAACTGGAGGGTTTGGATAGCGCGGAAAGGTGCTGAACTAGTGCGGTATTATCAGAAACCAGCGCTGCGTAATTGCATTTTCAGATCTAGTTGCACTGGGAGGGGATCTGGTGTGTTTCGAAAAAACACGGTATATACGCCTTTGTAGGTCAAATTCAGTTTTTATCTTTATCTTTTCATCATAATACACTATACTGGAAATAGAGAGGTGAACGTGTAAGCAGCTAAAACGTCGTGACTATGCAACCACAAAAGTTGAAACTTCGTGTAATGCCTTAACTTTCATGGACATATCCATTTTGGACCAAAGTCAGTCTTTGATATTATTTATTTACTTTATTTTGAGCCACTAAAAAGAGACTCATTTTCGTCGGTTAAAATCGAAAAGTATGACCTGAAATTTCGTTTCTCGCCTCCTGATATAAATTGCGAGTTGAAAAGCAACTTTATCATATCTGTGTATTCTGCTTGGAATTATGGTGCAATAGAGAGTTCTATTAATCTTTGCATCGAATCCACATGCCGTTATTAATATGACCTAGCTCTAAATACTACACAGTTGGGTTTGGTTTAAAAATTTGCAAGTTTTATCTCGCCCGGGGCGGCTAATGGAATGGAATTGCTCTGTCTTTCTACATAATTACATTTTGTATCGCTAATTGTTTTCTTTAAGCATCACAAACTGTAAATGAACAAAGAGTAAAGAGCAGAGAAATGCGGAATATTTTGTCCATGTCCTATACATTTTCCAATGAGGGGTATTTGCCATATTGGTGTATGCGACATTCTGCGGATTTTAAGGTTTTGTCATGAAAGTGGTTCTCTCATTCCTGACGTCATTATGCATATGTCATTCCAATGGGTTAAAAACTTTTCGAGGTATGTGTTTGTGACATAATCTTGTCCTTTGATTTTACAAAATTCTTCAAACTTTCGATCCTCATTTTTCTCAGAAAGACAAAAATGCACATACAACAATATGGAAAATACCCAAGGACTTAACATCATTTTAAAGAATAAAATGTGCTCTATATTTCTGTCTGCTTTATAATTTTATTGACTAATTGTTTTCTTTGAACATCGCAAACGGTTATTGAGTCAAGAATAAAGCGAAGAGAAATGCTCAATGTTTTTTGCAGAAAGGATCATCACAAACATTAATTAAACAAAGTATAAATAACAGAGAAATACTAAAATGTTTTGTGCATGTCTTATGTATTAAAATAATATATTTTTAACATCATTTTAAAGAATAAAATGTGCTCTATATTTCGGTCTGCTTTATGATTTTATATGACTAATTGTTTTCTTTGATCATGACAAGCAATAATTGGACAAAGAAGAAAAGAGGAGCCTAACGCTAGTTCTAGTTATTTTGCCCCTAAACTGTAAAATTTTGTTTGTAGTCCCTACTGTCTTTTTCCAAAGCACGGCAGAATTAGAGCACTTTTCAGGTTTTCAAAGACACCGAGGAACCGTGAAAATCCGTTTATCAAATAAAGATGTACGGGATTTCGTAATCCACTTTTTTATGTCTCTACACTGAAGATATTACGAAACAAATACCAGTTTCTGTCTCTATTTATAATCCTCGTTTTCTTCTTCATCTTTCTGTTCAATTGTTCATCCTAAGGCTACTCGTCTGTCCGTCCGTCCATCTTTATGTTTGTAAAAACTTGGTATTTGTAATCCAATACGTCTTTCCCAGCCAGCAACCCCAACCTCAAGCCGACGTAGATTTCCGTAAGATTGACAGGATTACCATAACGGCAGTTTCCTTACATCAAACCGGCGTTGGTGCGATGTAGTAGCCAACGGATTTGCGCAGAAAAATTTTGCCATTCGTATGTGCAAACTCCCTGTGAATTCTACGTGTTGGATTTAGGGTTGCTGGACGATTCACATTATGAAACAAAAATGGCAATTCCGTCTTCATTTATGACAGTCTTTTATCGTCTCTCTGATCTCTGTCTTCCAGTCTGTCCATCTTCATTCCTAAACGCCTGCCCGTCCGTTTGTCTATATTCCGGTCCTACTGAAAGCGGACGTTTGGGAGTGACTGCAAGTTTGCTTATAAGAACAACATCGTTGCTACGTAGATCCGCTGGTCACAACATCGCACCGACATTGGTTTGATGTCGGGAATCCAACCCTTCGGTAATCTTACCAACCTTACGGACATTCTATACCAAATCTACGTCGGATTGACGTAGGGATGTCGGCTAGGATGACTTGTCTGTTATAACTGGGTACCTTACCACTAGTTACTGCTCCATGTCGGTCCTAAGTGAGATCTTCTCTTGCACATTGGTAGAGGCGCATTTCGTTGTGGACGATCAAGTTATCCATTGTGCAGATCATGTGACAGTCTACGAAGAGGCCACATTCGATTTAGAGCAAATAAAATGTAAATGTTTGTTCTATTTTATTTTAGCTTTGTTTTTCGTTCCGTTCCATAAGCAAAGTATGGGGTTTTGGTGTTTGATATTTAACGGTGAATGATTTTCTTTTGACATGAGCGAGGCAGTGTTTGAACACGTTCAATAAAGACTACAAATTTCTCCCTGTCTCTCTCTTTCTCTCCCTCTCTCGCTCTCTCTCTCTCTCTCTCGCTCGCGCTCTCTCTCTCTCTTTCTCTTTCTCTCTGTGTGTCTCTCTGTCTGCTTGTCCCTCACTCTCTCTCTCTCTCTCTCCCTCCTCTCTTTCTCTTTCTAATTCTTTGGTTTTATTTTTTGCTCGCTTTCCGTCTGTTAAGTTCTCTCTCTCTTTCTCTCTCCCTCCCTCCCTCTCTCTTATTCTTTGATTTTATTTTTTGCTTCCTTTCCGTCTCTTAAGTTTCTCTCTCTCTCTCTTTCTCTCTCTTTCTCTCTCTCTCTCTCTCTCTCATTCTTTGGGTTTCAGTTTTTGCTTTGATTTCTTTCCATCTCTTAAGTCTGATCCTAAGCCGGATGTTTTCTGTGCTTAATTGTGGACGATTTTTTTTGTGGGGTGGGGAGGGAGGGTGGGGGGTGGGGGTGGGGGGGGGGAGGGCGGAGGAGAGCAAGGGGTGTGTGCGCAGCAAGGCAAACAGTGTTGATTATTTACAACACATCATGTTGATCACGCACGATCGGTGACGCGGCTTGTGATAACATCAGTTGATTAGAAGATCTGACATAGGCCGCGATAGTTGCTGCACTGCAAACAACAATGTGTGGAATCACTGACTACAGGAAGGGTTCTCAACCCACAGTAAATTTACGAGAGACCCCCAGCGGTAATTTTCGCCTACCCAGGCGGGGGTGTGGGGGTGGGGCTAAATTTGCTGATCCTGGATTTGTTCTGATGATCTCGTATCCGTTGTGTTTAGGCCTTTGTATTAGGAGGTTCTCGCCCCCCCCCCCCCTCCCTCGGCATTTACACCTCATTTTTTCATGTTTTATTTTTCTTGTTGTGGTAGGGATTCGTTTGGTGGTTGTTGTTTTTTTCAGAATTTTGCCCGGGCAGCGGCCTGTTCGGCCTGCCCTTCACGATTTCCAACTGCCAAGGTATCTGTAACGTGCACAACGTGCACACAGGTCCTCCGAGTTTTTCGTCCTTATCCGAGAAGGCTAGATGCTCGATCCTACCTACCATAGGATCAGGGAGAGGAATTTTCCTCCAAAATTCCAACATGCCTGCGCCGACTGGGAATCGAACGTGGTACCTTCGGCATGCAGCATGAGAGGTGAGCACCTTGCCTGTAGACCAACGTGTCCTCAAGGGATACCGGTTTCTGTTCATCAATAGGTCCCCAAAACACGACAAGGTTCTATCTCCACTTTTTGGCTGAGCTGAGTTACACACTACACACTACTTCTACAGGCCTTCTCTATTGTGTGTCAAAATATCAATCGGATTCGGTGTGTAATTTGTAACTATTACTAAAAGGAAAAAAAAAAGTCATATCTCTAAAAGCTATGTGCACATGAAACTTCAATCATCAACTTCTCAAAAGTTGATGGAAGAGAATTAGAACCTTGTCAATCCAAGAAGACGATAGTTGTTCATAAATGAGTGAAATTGCATTGTTACACGCTGTCATTGTTTTTGTTATTTGAACTTAAAATGATAATCGTTAAAAACAGCAATTTTATATTTCACCTTTGTCGGTTGCTTTACTACGGTAGAAGTCTAAACTCAAATTACGGAAAGGGTACCAGACGAGTCACACTACATGAATATTACAAGAACGGGGCTTTAGGAGGTGTGACTGAGTAAGACCATTACTGGTATCGCTACTTAGTTCTTGTCTTTTCTATCTCCATTTTCTGAAAAACTGGAGATCTTTTAGTCTGTAGAAGAGGTCTGACAAATGAGCACACTGACACTGGTTTAAAATGCATTGTGGCACTTATCAAGCTGTTTCACAGTTCCGCTTTATCCTAACTCTTTATAATAACTAAAGCCGCATAAACGTTAATTTTTAACGTCGATTCTCTCAGTTGTGCAAAAAGTTGAGTTGGAACAAACAAGAACTAAAGTGGCGATATGAAGAAAACAACATTGGACCAGTTCCCAATTAAAGATATACCGGCTGAAACCAAATCAGTGGTAACACACTAGATTTTCCAATGTCTCAGATCCGCATTATGAAACCTGTACTGAAAAAAAGAAAAGCACTTAAACAAAAACTGACATACTATAGGCTTCACACACGCACACACACACGCACACGCACACACACACACACAGAGAGAGAGAGAGAGAGAGAGAGAACTATTGCAAGATTCTCCATAGAATTTTTTTTTTCTGGCGACTTAGTCCTCTAAGTACGAGAAGGTTTTAATAGTAAATTCACAGCTCGGCGTTTAACACTCAGCACGTGAAATCTGAGTCCAACAGAAGTTGTGTAACTCATGTGGTATTTCTTCCCAAATTACTATTATTATTCAAGAAAGAGATGCAAGAGAAGAAGAAGAGGAAGAACAGAAAGCGAAAGACTTGGCAGAAGACAGCAAGAAAGAAGAAAAGAAACAAATAAACAAAATACAAATAAAGACAAGAAAAGTGAGGAGTGAATGCAAAGAGGAGTAATCCTCTTAAAGCAAAGACCTTAAACACCTTCCCAAATAACTGAACAAAACAGATGAAATATCATAAAAACCACAGAAAAACTGTGGGGTCGCAGCAGGGCTATAAGCAATGTCAAAATTAGGCAAAAAGAAAAAGTTGTATGTAGCGAAACCCTGCGTGAGAAATAAAACCCAAACGATACAAAGCAAACTAAAGAGAAGACAGAAAATACACAAAATTTTCGGCTTTCATCTTTGTCAAGTGAAACAAAAGACAACAACAATCGAACAATAAAAGATTTCAACAGGAAATGTCTAGAATCGAAGCGAAACAGGATATGTTGCTTGTCTGCGAGTTCTTGCTTCATTAGCGGCACAAAAGCACGTCCGTCTGCCAAATGCATTGAAGCTACATACAACTTTTTCTTTTTGCCCAATTTTGAACAAAACAGAGCTTTTTAGGTTAAATTAATTTAGTCTCGAAAAGTTACCAGGGGAAGACGGGACGACAAAGGTTGAGAACCCCTGAGCTACAGATGTGTTCAGTTGATGGTTTGGGCTTCATCATGTAACAGTCTTTCATGTTGCCATGTTGTGGGGGAAGCCCCAACATCCGTTTCATTCAACTCTTGGCGCCTACGGAACTGTGTATATTGATTTTCGCTTGTGTGAAATTAACTTGTGCACAGTCCAGAACATTGTTAGAAATTAACTGAGGAAACGTTGTTTTGCAACAGGATTTACCACAGCGCTGTATTATAGATAGATAGAGCAGGAAGTCGGTCAAGTCACTGTGGAACTATAGTGCCTCGAGGAGAAATAAAAAGAGCGCAAGGTTTCGACAAACAAACAAACCAAAAAAAAAGTTTGAAAAATGGTGCGCACTTGCTATGTACTTACTATTAGGGTGGGCTGTAATTAGTAACCGCTTGCTCTCCTATTGTTTGCAATGGCGCAGCGTTAGGTGGCCAGGCGAATTGCCGCCATCTTTTAGTGGACGGAAGAGAGGCGACGCAGTGGAGCGCCCCATCTTGTCCATTGTATAGCTCAGTGGAATTCACTACAAGTTATCCACGGAAATAGTAAATATTCTGCACCGGGCATGGCCCAGCCGGAGTACTTTTCCTACAGTGTTTTTAAACACTCATTCATGAGACTGACTAAGACCTAAAACAGTGTTTCTCAGTCTTTTTTTGGCCCACGCCCCACTTCAGTTTTCCAACAATCCCCCCCCCCCCCCCCCCAAAAAAGTGCACCTCACCATAATCGGACAAAGTTTTCATACTGTTTCTACAAAAAAAAATCTTCGAAAAATCCATACGACTCATTCTGAAGTCTCAGGTCCCACCAAAACATTGCTATGCCACATCTTAAGAAACCCTGACCTAAAGGGAAAGAGTTCCGTAACTCCGGACCACCTAGTCCACATACTCTAAACCTATCTCTAACCCTAATCCTTTGTTTTCAGGATGAGAGGGTGAGTTGTGGCGTTAGGGATACGATTAGGTTTAAAGACTAGGACGATTTGGGGGTAGATTTAGGCCTAGGATATAACTAGGATATCTTGACTGGGCATTTGGGACGTACGGAACTTTCTCAATTCAATTAATTTAGATGTCTTAGTCTTTTCACGAGATTATTATTTTTAAAATAAAATGATTTTGGAGCCGTGAATGTGTAAACTCACACGTCTTTTTAATAGTAGTGTATGTTATTTCATCTGAACAAATTAATGATCTGTCTCCTTATGCATTTTGATATTCACTTCTATGTTTTTACTTTAGGATTCTTGCACAGTGTACTCTTGTCTGAAACGTTTGGTGAAAAACAGATACCCTGTGATCGTATATATCGTTAACATGGTTAGAATTATATTTCAGAAGACTTCGTATGGACTGACAGACCAGTCACCTTATTAGGGTATCCTTGGTGGATTAGAGCTTGCTACAGTATACGCCTCTGTCAAATAGGTTGAGGGAAAAATCAATGCGGAGAGAGAGAGACAGACAAATAGGCAGACAGAACGACATACAGACAGGCAGGCAGACAGATAATACAGACAAACAGCTAAGAAGAATAGAGAAACAGAGACAGTGAGAGACAGAAACACACACACACAAAGACAGACAGACAGAGAGAAGCAAAGAGAGACAGAAAGAGAGAGGAAGAGAGAGAGAGAAAGAGAGAGCAAGAGAGAGATAGAGACAGTGTGAGGCATAAACACACACACAAATATACAGTCAGAGAGAGAGACAGATAGACAGACAGAGAAAGAGAGAGTAACAAAGAGTGAACTAAACAAATAGACAACTACAACAAGCCCCTATCAAGACTACAATCCTCGCTCTCAAGGCACTTGTAGCACAGTATGTAAAGTAGCACCTTTCCTAGTAGTAACATAATATCATTCAGCCCAACCAGCTGTTGCAAACTCTGCTATTAAACTACCTGGCTGTACGAAATATTGCACAGATCACATTACAATCCCAAAAACAGTCACAAATGCATATCGCCAACATAAGAGTTTAGTCGTCAATTTTTGCATACATGTTTTTAAATGATTTACGAGTTTCACCAAGGCAGGTGTCGTCTTTATGAGATGCATATGTCAGAATTTAGACTTCGTCAATTATTATCATTGTTGTTGTATATTACTGTGGAGCATTTCACTTTTATTTTGCCTTTAATCTCAAACTTTTCTGCATTTTACTCCCACCACTTTATACATATTTACCTGCACTGATACTGACATAGATACATGTACCATTTTCTATCATTGCCGACCCTGAGCGATTGTTTAGACAAAGTACGGGCCCTCCCCGCTCCATATCTCGCGACCTTAGTTCTTGTTTGTTCTTGCTTCATTTTCTGAAAAACTGGAGAGCTTCTATTATGAAGAAGAGATATAACAATAGTACACTTTGAAACTTGTTTAAAATATACTGTGGCACTTACCAGGCGATTTCACAGTTCCGATTTATTCGAACTCCTTATCAGAATAGTCTAAAGCCGTCAATGTTTAACGCCGAATTCCTCAGTTGTGCAAAAGGTGGAGTTGGAACAGACAAGAACTAAGGTCGCGATCTCCTTCCCAGATAAATTATCCACGGAAATAGTAAATAAAGACTAGAATGTTCTTTTCAGGGGTTGTTTTTGGGTCCTCCTCCTCTTCTTCTTTGCCCCTTTGGCCTCCAAAATAGCGCTGCCTTTGGTAGTCTTTTACTGTCCATTCTCAATACATGGCCAGAATATTTCCATCTTTTCTTTCTGATGGCTTTTAACATTTTTTTTTTTATTATTAAGTACAGGTTTCATAATTCTGTTTTGAGACATTGGGAAACATCGGATAAACGCCTTAGTACAAAATAAAAGCAACAACAACAAAACAGACAAAAGGTTCTTAAGAAAAAAATCTCCTAACATAAAAAGCCCAAAAGCAAAACTCACTTAATACAAAAATCCACCAAGGACAAAAGGCTGATAACATAAAAAATCTCCAAGCACAAACCGACCCTAGAACAAAATTCCATCTACAGTGCAACAGAAACACCCAGTGAAAAAACCGTTTGGCCATAGCCCACCAGGAAAGAAATTTTTTCTCTTACCATGAAATCCATCATAGACGAAGAGTTCCTACCATCCCTACCTTCACTCCAATCTCCAGGACAAAACCCCTTCAGCCAAAACCCATTGGAATAAAATCCCCCAAGTAAACTGCAAACTAGGGCAACCCTTAAGCCCGAATAAAACATTTTAAAAAGTTAGGTGACATTTAGGTGCCTAACCTTTTTTGACTTTCAACCAGCGGATTCAACAAGCCGTGTTTTCAGAAATATCATAGGAAGCTCCACTGATTTCCATAGGTCCATTTTTTGAAAGATGAATTGGTCCCAGCGATGCAAAACGAGACGGATTTCCAGATGGCAAGATACAAGTTAATATGATATAAGCCTCTATCTGTTCGTCTGCCAATATATTATGGAGTAATTTCCATAAATGAATATTCATACATAATGGTCGTAATGTAAAGAAAAATTCTGTAGAAGCGCTTGCAAATTTAAATTTTTCTTTTTTTTTTTTTTGCGTCAAGCCTAAAATTTGGCATAGTTGGTCTCTTTTTGTGTGTGTATGTGTGTGTGCTTTTTTTCAGTCTTCTTCTTCCTCTCTTCCAGTGTCAAAACCTGGCACATAGGGCGGGGACCAGGACCCTCCATCTTTCTCTATCAGCTGCCATCTGTTCTGCTGTGTTCAGGTCATTGATGTTTCCCACTCTTTCTTCAGACTGGAGAGTTCTTTTCAGGGATTGTTTTTTGGGTCTTCCTCTACTTCTTTGCCCCTTTGGCCTTCAAAATAGCGCTGGCTTTGGTAGCCTTTCATTGTCCATTCTCAATACGTGGCCCAGAATATTTCCATCTTTTCTTTCTGATGGCTTTTAAATTTTTTTCTTATTAGGTACAGGTTTCATAAGTCTGATTTGAGACATTGGGATACATTTTTAGGTTATCATTAATTTGGTTTCAGCTGATATATTTTGAACTGGGAACTGGTCAGTGTCTTTTAGCGTGTTCTTTGTTATATCGCAATCTCAGTTCTTGTTTGTTCTAACTCCACTTTTTGCGCAAGTGAGAAAATATAATTCCGTATCAAGCCTTTGCGGTTTAAACTATTATGATAAGGAAGTAGAATAAATCGGAACTGTGAAACAACTTGACAAGTGCCACAACGCATTTTAAACCAAGTGTCAGTGTGCACATTTGTTATACCTCTTCTACATACTAAAAGATCTCCAGTTTTTCAGAAAATGGAGATTGAACAAACAAGAACTAAAGTGGCAATGTCAGTAATGATCTTAATTAGTCACGACTGCAGTTTATTTATAAATTATTAATATTTGAACAAACAAAATCTATCAATTCTTATTATTTGTCCAGGTGCGCGCTTAAAAACAAGAGCAAGAACTTTCTTTATAGTTAAAACTTTGGGCACGGATTACTTACTGTAACAAATGCTGTCTCTGGGGTACAAGATCTATTCATTTACTATGTGGAAGGGTCAGAAACGGATGCTGGATAACTGCGATGGATTTGGGGGTTGGGGGGGGGGGTGGGGGGGGGGAATGGAGGGAGGGGTGAGAAATTGACACATATAATTAGAAGCTAGAGAAAAATTAAAATATTTAGCTTGTCATAGCCACAGGTCGATCGCTGGAATCGTTTATGTTATTTTTCCGGGTTAGTCATTAAATAGTCAAGATTGATCATTGAATCGTAGCGAGTTTGTCATCGTGGAATCGATTTCTTCACATTTGCCTGCATGGGGAGATTACTCTGTAAACTTTCATGACAATGAAAAGCCAGGGGAAATAATTTAATCACGGGAGATGGCGACATAGCTCAGAAAGAAAAAACATTTCGGGGGACATCAAAAAGTAGAGAATAATTAAACCAATTGCAAACTGAAATGTACGTACTTCTTTATCTCAAGAGTGCATAACTGAAAACAGCATGATTTTGTCCAATTTTCTAAGTAATCCTGCAGTACTAATTGTTCTGGTGATTATTTTGACTCCTCGTACTTTGATCTTACACGTGGTTTCGTCACTGCAAAAAGTTAATGAAGATAATGGGGTATCATAATCATTATTGTTATTAACTAATCCCGCTTTTAATAATCACTGCATATAATGAAATTCTGTCTTAAAGTTTGTTTGTAAAGACAGAATTGGTGTGGATATGTCATATGACGCCGAGAATAACTAGGTTGTCTGTTGTTGAGTAACGCCGTTAACCCCTTGATTGCCAGTGCTTTGAAACTGATTTTTTTTCATACATAGTTTTGGTAATGCGTAGATCCTAAAAGTGCCACCTGTTCATGCAGAAGATATGATTTAAAATAGTAATACTTGTTTGTAATGTAGAAAAGGACCTCCCGAATATTACTGTTTACGGTCACCTTAACACGAACTTGTTTACATTTTACTGAGTCGGTTCTGAAAGGGTTAAGTCAATTTGAAGTTTCGTGAACAAAAACTGCAACGAAACAAAAAAAAAAGTTGAAACTGTTGAGACAGGGCCGGATTACGATTTTGTAGGCGCCTGGGCTACAGACACTGATGGGCCCCCAGTAATAATGACTAAAAGCACGAATTTCGGATCCTTGAAATCAGTTTATTCAACTACTACAACATAATGTTAATATTAGGCCCGCATAGATGGATGCAAGCGTAACACAACAAAAAGAGAAGAGATATTTATAATTTCACATAATCTCTACAGGTCCTCAGCTGGTGGGGGCCCCCTGAGCTGCAGCCCCTAAAGCCCATGCCTTAATCTGGCACTGTGTCTCGCGAGCGTCTCTACAAGATATTTTCAGACTAGGGAAAAAATCCCCGTCAGAAAAATGATATCTGTTTCGGGGTCTTGACTTCCTCATACTCAGAGATCTGGCCATGTTTAGGTCACGAGTCTGGACATCTTCTGCAATCTATTTTGGGCTTCATAAAGGCTTGCGCGTGTATCTTTGACCTCAAGACCTAGATTTCTTTGTCTTCGTGTGGAAATTTACAAATGGGTTTAAGACATTTCGCAACCTCAGTTCTTATTTATTCTAGCTCCATTTTCTGGAGGAAAAATCTGGTGATCTTTTAGCATATACTAGAGGTATAACAAATGCACACTTTGACACTTGTTTGAAATGCGTTGTGGCACTTACCAAGCTGTTTCACTGTTCCGATTTATTCTAACTCCTCATCATAATACTAAAGCCGCGTTATCGTTTTAATGTCGAATTCTCAGTTATACCAAAAAGTGGAGTTAACAGACGTGAAGTGAGATCGCGATTCTGTTTTCAGATATTCAAAGACTAATAATTTTGGACATCCCCAGTTGTGTTTGATCT
>OZ007574.1:49631506-49689006 GCA_963931925.1 Onchidella celtica
ATTCTTTGCCTGCCGAGACACTCAAGAACCTGAGTTCATTCTTAGGTACCCGCTTTAGCAATTTTCCGCATGAGAACAGATTATTCTAGCATGTTCTTCTCACAGAAATAGTCTTGTCTGCCCAGACATTGATGATGAAAATACATGTACTCATAGTTGCGGCCAAGTGGCAATCACCGTTGATGAGCTCTCCCGGTAAATATCAATAATGTCCGTTGCTTCTTTTCATATTCACAAATCTCTTCTATTGTGAGAAGCAAAGTCAAGCAATTAATCTATCGTGACGTACTTCTAATAATAATAATAATACAATAAAGTACATTTATGTAGCACACTTTTCCTGACGACTCAAAACGTTTTCCATAGAGGAAAACAAAATAATAATCCACTCTCCGTCGCAAACATGCACACAAACAGCATCATCTCTTGGCTGCACCATCTGTGGAAGGGACTGTCACTGCCGGATAGGCTTGTCCAGCCATACACGACACTGCACAAGACTTGAAACATACAGACATCCAGAGTTACAAGCGCGTAGTCTTTCGAGACTGATGAATGCCAACTAGTCAACAAACGCTATGTTGTTACTATGTGCGAATGATATTATTTCGTGAGCTCAGCGATAAGATAAGAATCCCTAGATTATCCCACTTTCACATAGCGTTGAAGGGGACATACATGGTACTCACTGACATATCTAACGCGTCATTACATAAACATATTCATAACTCAATAACAGGCTTATTACATGAACTGACATGGCAAGGAACCTTAGTGAAATATGCACACTTCTAGCTATAATGTCTTGTTGAGGCGAACTGCGGAGAGCAAAGGCGATCTTCTGTGTCTTTCTGTGTTTGCTTTGACGTGTATTATTCTGTTGCTCCTGAGTGATCCAGAGATTTGATGGTTCTATTTCGTTCTTTGTTCTCATTGTTTAGTTGTACCTGAGACATAGAATACGGAGTCGGGCCATTCATTCTTTCACTATATGTCCACAACCTGCGCGCGTATAAACACGGTCAGTACTACTCACAGAGCTCTGTGGCACTAGTCTTTTTCGTTCAGTTATGAAGGGGTGTGATGCGAATTGTTGCCTTGTTGACTTGGATGATACGCGCGCAAGTCGACGGACGGAATTTGACGAATTGAACCGTCTCGGTATCCTGTGTCTCGGGTTGTACTCTCCAATATTCACGAAACTGGTAAAAATAGCATGTTCTTGAAAAATTCATGGTTTTGCGAGAAGCGGAGACAGGGATCACGCACAGCGCCCGGGTACAGCTCGTACGTCAGCATTACTGTCTATGGATTTACTGGGGGTGTTTTTTTTTTTGGCGCCGGGGCTTCCAGTGCACATCAAAAACACACAAAATTAAGAAAGTTTGCTTCCGCTCCTCCGCCCTTGGAATGAGAATTGTTGTATGTTCCACTGCCTTTGTTTCCGCAATGAATTGGGTTTATATTTGATTTTTGATTTTTTCTGTCTTAGTTAATGTGATTTTTGATACACTAGCTCATCAGTGGTTCTGAACGTGGGTGATATGGGAGTGGGGGGGGGGGGGAGAGGGAGGGGGCGAAACGATGAAAAGGGGGAGAGGGTCGGAATTGGAGGGCAAATACAGGGCAATCACTGACCTGTTCTACAGTACGAGTAGGTGGGTTTTATGAACAGAATGGGCCTTTTTTTTCCCAGTCCATTTGATAAAGAATGCTTTCTGTTTTATTATGAATTTTAAGAAAAAAACGGGTTTATTGTCATTAATAAGGCTTTTAGTTTGAAAAAGTAAGGCCCCTGATGTAATCATGAAAGACTTTAACCACCGACCCTTAAATCCACAGGGACCTCCCACAGCTGGTATGTAGTAAACATAAAATAGAGGCTGGAGGGAAAGTTGACATGGAAGGAACAGTGTTTTCTTGATCATATCATATTACGCATAGAAAGACCTAGAGGTGTGCTTGGGCACATTTTTAGGTTTTCAAATTCGTTTTGTTTTAAATACTTTCGTTGATTTTGAGCCACAACTGAGTTGAACAGAAGAAAGCGTTCCGACATTTTGAACCGGAGGGAAAAAAACGACGCATTTTCTTCGAGCTGAATTAAAAAGTATGACAGGAAATTTCGTTCTGCACCTCAATTTACACATTGGTGACGAAATCTGTGTATTCCTTGAGTCAGCAGGCCAGCTAGTGTATTCTGCAATGTAAATACAATCTCAAGCCATGTTTTCGGTTGAAATAAAAAGAAAACAAAACGTCTCTCATGACGTTAGTGCTGTGAAAAGTTAAAGGGATGGTTAACTGGTGCATTTGATCTCACACCCTTTTCGTTTTGAAGGCTCGTCTTATTCCTACAGCATAGACAAGTATTACAAGCTAACTTTGTGCTTGCAGATTAACGTTCGTATACATTTCGGGTTGTGACGTGCAGAAAAGTAATGTATTCCCATGTTATCTGGGGTTGTTTAGGTTTTTAGAAGATACTCTAAGGGAGATAATATATGGAGATACTGCAAGGGGAATAATACTGCGTCCTTGTTCTTGAAAATACGTTTTTGTTTATGTTTTATCTTTGTAAACATAGTTTGACGTGTGAAAACATTGTGAAATAGAGTAGATTACTGAAGTGTCATATTTATTTATTTATTTATCTATATATTTCAGTTGGTGAGAGGTGCCATGACATTATGTACTTAAAATATTATAAATAATTTCTTTCACGACATGTTGTTGACTACTTTTGTGTGTATGTGAAAGTGTGTGCGCAGGTGTCTGTGTGAAATGTTATGACACGAGCGAACCAAAACACGTTATTTGGAACCGGAGTGATGAAATTTTAGGGTGTGTGGCGTGATAAACATTGACGGGTTGTATTTACAAGTGAGATTTAACATTTCTGAATATTTCGAGACAGGAGAGGAAATATTTTGTTTCTTACAGTTATGGGGGACATACTGACTCATTGTCCTACTAACCAATAGGCAGGCAAATAGATAGTAGGTAGATAGGCTGACTGACGGACAGGCAGACAGACAGACAGACAGATAAACAGATACATAAATAGATATGTCAGATAAATAGACAGATAGATCCATAGATAGATAGACAGGCAGAGAGACATATATGCATATAGCCACACAGACAGCGACAGACAGGCAGGCAGATAGATAGACAGACAGACAGTCAGATAGATAGATAGATAGATAGATAGATAGATAGATAGATAGATAGATAGATAGATAGATAGATAGATAGATAGATAGATAGATAGATAGATAGATAGATAGATAGATAGATAGATAGATAGATATTGTGGACAAAACTTTATTCTGACAACTTACGAACATTTATCCTTTTTTTTTTTTTTACATTAGTGTTACGAGTTGGGGTATCGAGTGTTACGGGGATGGTTATATTATAAAATTATGTGTTCGACTGCATTTTAAACTATCGAGAGGTTTTTAACAATTACTCTGCCATACCATGCCACATACACTAATAACAATTTCGAGTAAGTTACATCAAGGACCTTGTAGGGCCACAAATTTATTACTTTAAATTCCTAACAATTTCGTCTATCTTTTACATATTAAAAAGACAACATCAGCAGCATCAAATGAAAATACTATAATACATAACTAGGAGTCTCCTCTAGATTCTTAAGAGATTATATCATACTAACTCATTCACAGTTTACTTATTACTTATTTATCTTCAGAAATATAGTCTGCCTACTATCTCACAAATAATATTCTTATGTCTCAGACGACAATATTAACTCAGTTAATTGCTTATAAAGGATCAAACCGTCAAGACACACTGACGTAGTTAAGATAGATCTAGATCTGCTCTAGGATGGGCTGGCAATCCCCAGCCTCATCCAGACACATCAATTACAATTTACAAATGTATATACCAGACACTCATTCTAGATCTAGTTGCAAGTAAAAAAAACATTGTAGTCTTGCATTCTTTGGTAGCACTTCTACTGGAAAATTAGGGTCAGATTCACGTTCATCGTCGAATCACTGTGTCGAAACTTACGATTAGTCCCTGATACGAAATCAGGGAATAGAAGGAAATAGCTGTGGATAATTTCCATTGTCTATCAAGGACATAGACATGTCTTTAACAATCTTTTGATTCTCTCAGGCCGAATCTAAGCCGACGCCCTCGCAGGTGGAAAATTCTGCATGGAGTGAAGAAACCTAAAGATGGCTCCGCTTATATCTTCTGCAATCCCCAGCGAACTGCCCAAATTTGATTGGTGCATCCATTTCGAGCTCAGCTCGCAGTCTATTAATAGTAACAGACAAAGTTATTCTAACATGTCAAAACCTTTCCTAAAGTCTCTACACCCTCTACGTTTTATGTACGAATTTATTCACTCCTTATTCGCCCCGTCTTTCCTTGCTAAAGTACACCCAAACCACGGGGTCGAAAACTGCACCGTCACTGTTAATTTATCCATTCGTTCTATCTTGCCCCACTTTCTTTCCATCTCTAAGAAAAAGCGTTACAAAAACAAACTGTCCACGGGAATAGTTCAAGGACATTTGCACTGGCCAAAATCAATGATGACATGAAACAAACAAACCCGTGACCCAGCACGGCAATTCCAGTCCCAACCCTGACATATCCCCCATCCCAGTGAAAATTTTAAATAAAATTTACACGATAGGATCCAAGAAATCCCAAAGTTATTGTGGTAGGGGCTTAAGTAGTACTGTAGAAAAATGAGCCTTAAGCTTGAGAAGAAAAATCTAACTAAGAACGTGCATATTGGATGGACAAAAAGCATACAATTATCGATGCCACGTTCTATAGAATCTAGTCTATCGAAACATTCTTACTGCACACAATCAAATTCCTTAGGAACATCTATAATAATACTGAGTATATCACTGTATACTGCTGGATTAAAGTATAAGTATTATCAAATAATGAAGCCTTACTGAAGGAATAGGCTCATAATTATCTAGTCAACACACACAATTGCTGCTTATATACACATTCACACACAATATATTGTTAATTAAAATACTGTGGTATCCAATGGCAGCAGTAGCTCTGGTAGCTTGGTTTGCCATGTCTCCATCTCATTGACCCGCTGACAAGGGCGTCAGGTTTGCCAGAAGTTCAGGTCACAGTCCAGGAATGACGCTGGTGGAAAGAGGATATTCACAACAAAAAAAAGATTGTAAAATTGGTTCATAAAGTAATGAACAAGATAAATGTGAATCCATCCACCGTCTAGAATTGAGGGGGACAAGCACTATCCGTAATCACGGGCAAGCTTGAAAAAAATGTGTTTGACTGCGAACGTAGACCTAGGTCACGCTGCTTTCGTTGTTCAACTCTCTGAAAGAGAGATAAAGAGAGAGGGGGGATGGAAAATGGTACACCTTGTGATTACTTAGGCCTAATGCAAAAGATATATGTATCATAGCTTAGTTAAGCCATCTTCGTTGAACAGCCGCTGCAGTGCACATGTAGGTCGCAATCACTGAATCAGTAGGGAAGACGCCGGAAGATGCATGCAAGGCTAGCGTCCTTTGGTCTGCTGTTCCACGCGAATAAGCTCCCTTCTCTCCCATTAGCACCAAACAGCACGTCGGTGCGCGGAGTGTGCTTCGCTACGATAAAGACTGCGTTACGATGCGCTTCGGGTGGCTTTTGATAAGTAACTTTAGGCCAACGTGATGTCCCGGCGCGGACTCTCTGTTATATAATAATAATAATCACTCCCCAATCTCTCTCACACACATACGCCTTCTCTCTCTCTCTCTCTCTTTCTCTCTCTCTCCCTCTCTCTACCAGGCTTAAGTGCGACATTACTAGTAAGTCGGTAAATACATTTATGACAAGTCCTATACAAGACTGATCTTAGCTCTAACACAACATCGAACAAGCTTAGAAACGATGGACCAGTTTAAAACATACAGCGGCAGAACTACACAAGTGGCATACCACGTTTATTTTCCCAACAGTATCTTAATAATCCACTTTACAAAACTTCTACACAAAATTACCCAAAAAAAGTTGGCCAGTAAACTACCGAACTGTATTACAAATCTGTAAATAAAGAAAAATATTCTCATAGCCAAAGCCAGGCTCTCCTCAGAAACATTCATTTCCATTAGGATTATGTATGAATATTCATTTATGGAAATTGTATAACGTGGACACCTATAGATACCGGCGTATGTATATGATATTACTCTGTATCCTCCCTCAAGACAATTTTGTTTCTTATAATTTTGGGGTTGATTCTATTTTTTAAATTTTTTTTTTAAAGATTGACACATGAAATACGCAGGCGCTTGGTATGGCTTTTCTGGTAACAGAATACCGTCCTGCTGAATCCGCTGGTTGGATGTCCATAAAATGTAGGCTTGTACAAGTCCTCATGACCTTATTGGGGCGTTTGGTCTACTTGGCAGTTTTGTTCAGGTTTTTTTTCTCCAGGGGAGTTGAACAAAGGGGCTTTGTCCTGAAAGTTAGGTTGGGAGGGGTGAGGGGGTCTGAAGATTTTGTTTCAGGTGGGCTTTTGTTCTACCCGTCCTCCAAGAGTTTTTTTTTTTCTTTGGTCCTTGATGGACTTTTATCCTTTTGTCCTTCTGTCCTTTTTTTTTTTCTTTGGTCCTTGATGGACTTTTATCCTTTTGTACTTCTGTCCTTTTTTTTTTTTTTGGTCCTTGATGGACTTTTGTACTGTAGTCCTTTTTTTTTTTTTGTCCTTGATGGACTTTTGTACTGTAGTCCTTTTTTTTTTTTTGTCCTTGATGGACTTTTGTACTGTAGTCCTTTTTTTTTTTTTGGTCCTTGATGGACTTTTGTACTGTAGTCCTTTTTTTTTTTTTGGTCCTTGATGGACTTTTGTACTGTAGTCCTTTTTTTTTTTTTGGTCCTTGATGGACTTTTGTACTGTAGTCCTTTTTTTTTTTTTGTCCCTGATGGACTTTTGTGGGGGGGGGGGGGGGGGAACAGACTAATAAATAACCAGACTGGAAACACAAGCTTCGGGCTGTGTCGTTTTTTACGGAAGTTAATGAGATGCGGCCGCATAACCAACGTGGCCGCCGCTCGGGAAATTCCGATTTTAGTTCTATCTGCATTAGAAATTTCTTTTTATTTGTCAAGATTGGTTGTACATGTATTGATAATGCATTGTCTTGCCTATCCTTTCATTTTATTGTCTACAGCTGCCTTTTTTTTATTGTTATAAATTATGACCGTCTGGACTTTTAACGACCGCTGCATTGTAACTGTGCTGAAGCGTCGGTCGCAACCGTAAATCTAATGTGGCGAATGGTTCATGTCCTTTCGCTGTTTTGTGACGTCACACAATGGGATCATCCAGTCTGTTTAATTTATTAGTCTCTGGGGGGTGGGGGGGTGGGGGGGGGTGAGAACGGGGAGGTAACAATAGCAACAGCCCCTCCATTAAATACCCATTAGAAGAGATGTCAAGCGTGCTCTGTTAAAACAAGAGAACCAACAGAGCTCTCGCCACTAATGGAATCGTTTCACTAATAAATTGTTATCACTGGACGCTAAAAAAAAGTAATCGGCAGACAGAACAACCTGAAACAAATAGCACACTGCGGGTTTTTCAGCGCTGCCACAGTTATCTCTGAAAATTTAGCTAAGAGATTTGGCAAAAAGTGGTTTAGGATATTTGTACTGAACGCTTAAAACCAACAGACGTGACAGATTTAAGAGCTACCACGATCAATTAATTAAAATTTACACCAATTTTCTGTCTCTTTTTGCTTTGATTTTATTTTGTACTTTGGCTGCAATTTTTATGCAACTCGATATTAGAGATCGGAATCGCCCCACAGCTGAATGTACTATGTCAGCCCCGTTCATTGTGAAAAATGCGCCTCGTTCCGGTCACAGATAGCCGCGCATGCTGTTGAGTATTGAACACTGAATTTTTCTTGTTTTTGTTTTTTTTATCTCGCATTAGTTCCTGGCGCATACGAGTGCTTATAAATAAACACATCAAGAAATAGATGCACTTGTGTGAACGCATTCACACGTGTATTCCAGAGGGATATTTAGAGATATCGGGGGCGGGGGGCGGGGTATATCTATAATCTAATACACACCTCTTTGCTTTTGAGAAAGCGGAGTTTGTATGAAGAATTTGTGACTTTATTTCTCACTTCTTCCCTCTCTTTCTCTCTATCCATTTTATCCGTCTGTCATCTCTTCCAGAACCCTTTTCTTTATCTATCTATCTATCTATCTATCTATCTATCTATCTATCTATCTATCTATCTATCTATCTATCTATCTATCTATCTATCTATCTATCTATCTATCTATCTATCTATCTATCTATCTATCTATCTATCTATCTATCTATCTGTCAGTCTGTGTGTCTGTCTGTCTGTCCGCCGGTCCTATTTACCTATCTACCTATCTATCTATCTATCTGTCTGTCTGTCTGTCTGTCTGTCTGTCTGTCTGTCTGTCTGTCTGTCTGTCTGACTGTCTGTCTGTCTGTCTGTCTGTCTGAGGGTGGTTCGTGCTTGCTTCAGGTAGGGTCTCCATCTGTCCTGTCTTTCCGTTATAATCCATTCTGTCCATGTTCTTGTTCCTCCCTAGCACGCTATGCCAGCTATCGTGTCAAGTGCTTTCTTCAAAGTCAAACTCAACTTTCTGTCTGTCCATCTATCAATTTGTCTGTCTATCTATTCATCTATTCATTCATCTACCTACTCAACTACCTGTCACTCCCCCTCTCTGTCATCTCTCCTCTCTTCCCACATCTCCCCCCTCCGACCCCCCCCCCCTCTTCTCCTCCCCGCCCCACATTCCCCCCCCCCCTCCACCTTGTTCATCACTTCGGCCACTCATCTGTCTCTCCTGTTTGTCAAGGGCAAAACATGAATAATTTAATGCATACTATATCGATTTTCAGTCATGAATGAGTTATGTTAACTTAATAATAAGTTACATCATACATCATACTGTTGTGATAATGCCTGTCTTGTCACACTTATCGCTTTCATCGTAACTTTCGCAATGGCCATTATCATCGTGAGAATATGAATTTTGTCAGTGTCAAGTACGTTTTCAATTAGGCTTTTTGCTGTTGTTAGGAGAACGTAGACTATTTACAAAGCTATTTTTCCACCATGTATGTTTTTCATATGCTTGGCCCCAACCCTACACCGCCTCTCTACAGAATCCCTCGGTTATTGTTTGAGCGTGCGTTTGACTGCTGGGTTGTATGACTGTGCATGTGTGTGTGTGTTAGTTTGAGTGTGTACAAGAACTCGCAGTTAAGTAGGCATAATCTGTTTAGATTCTATATTTTATCTCATATTCAAATCTTTTATTGTTCGATTGTTTTATCTGTACAATTTTCCAAGTTTTTTCTGTTGTTGTTTTTTAGTTATTTTTTTTTTCCTTGAAAAAGTCTGTTGTCGAAATGTCGGCCATTCTCTGTCTTCTCTTTTAGTTTGGGTTTCATTGTATCGTTTGGGTATTATTTCTTACACGAGGCTTTGCTACATACAACTTTTTCCTTTTGCCAAATTTTGACTTTGCATATAGCCTTGCTGCGACCCCACAGTTTTTCTGTGGTTTTTATAGTATTTTATAGTATGTTCGTGTGTGACATTTTTTGCTTGTCTGTCTGCGTGGTCTTGGTTTGTGTGTGTATATCTGGTGTGTATGTATGTGTTTTAGTATGTACCTATGTGTTTATGTTTCTCCATGTGTGTCGCTATGTGTGTGTGTGTGTACCTGTGGGTATCTCTGTGTGTCTGTTCTAAACATGTGTAGCCGCCCGACAAAATCAGGCACATTTCGGCACTACCTGATTCGGGAAAATCGTTAAAAGGCATCACAGGGTTAATTTTGTTGATTTTGCGTCTTCAGTATTTTTGGAAAGTTTAATCTCTTTACTATTCCTTTTGCAAAAGACAATCCTGTTTGAGAAGGGTAAATGCCTCAAAACCGACTTTGAATCGAGTCATCATCAATAAGTTTGACTAAAAACTGAAACTTTAAAAGCGTTTTTCTCAAAACTGTG
Organism: Onchidella celtica; assembly: GCA_963931925.1. Lineage (NCBI taxonomy): Eukaryota > Metazoa > Mollusca > Gastropoda > Systellommatophora > Onchidiidae > Onchidella > Onchidella celtica. The sequence continues at coordinate 49,641,564 of OZ007574.1, forward strand.
GTTGTGTCACTTCCTGTCTTTGATAGGCCATATGTTATCTTCTCTGCTAATTTAATTACAGCAATTTTTTTTTACCAAATGAAAGAACTTCAAATAACCTATTTGGTGATACCAATATCTGTATACCACCAAAATGTAAGAAATGCCTCATTTTGTCTGGTGGTTACACATTTGTTTGTGTATCTGTGTGTTTCCGTGCGTGTGTCTTTTTGCGTCCGCATCTGGACGAGTCTATCTAGACATGTCTATGTTTGTTTCCACGTGTGCGCCTGTGTCCAGCTTTGCTTGTAAGTTGCCATTCTTCGAGAATTAATCGATAAAATATCGTTTCATATTTTGTTGTATTGATTTCGTATCTATTGTTACACTGTACCTTAATCCAACTGTACATGTTACTTAATCCTGGCTCCTTTACCAAACGTTTTTTGTCGCCTCTCATTTCCTGTGTTAAGGTCTTTTTGTTTCCCGGGCATCTCTGCCCTTGTGTCTTTTTGTTTCCCGGGCATCTCTGCCCTTGGCATTTGCACCTCTGTTTTTCTTGTTTCTATTTGTCTTGTTTTTGTGTTTTATGAGTTTTTGTAATAGGGATTAGATTTTTTTTTTTTTTTACCTTGTTAGGCCTGCTCTTCTCGATTTTTCAACTGCCAGGGTATCTTTAACGTGCGCAACGTGCACATGGGCACTCCGAGTTTTTCGTCCTTATCGGAGAAGACTAGGTCCTCGATCCCACCGACCATAGGATCAGGGAGGGGAATTTTTCCCCCAATAATCCAACATGCCTGCACGGACCGGGAATCGAACCCGGTACCTTCGGCAAGAGAGGCGAGCATCTTGCCTCTAGACCAAAGTGTCCGTCTCGTTTTCTCACAACTGTACGTTGTCTGTGTTATCGATCGCGCGCTATCAGCACGTGAACAGTTGAACTGTGGGACAAACTACTCAACGGACTCCAAGGTGCGGGAGGGGGATGGGAGGAGAGGGGGAGTAAAATGGTCGCATTGCTTGCCGTGAGTGAGTACTGCAATTTACAGCTCACGTACCAAGCGAGAAAAAGGCTAATATTTCTCTCTCTTTCCAGCCAGCAAGCCGTGCGTGCGAGGTCACTCACGCTTCACCATTTGATCTCGACGCTCTGGCGGAAGAGTACATACATACACCGTATGTATACAACCTTTTAATGTACGCGCACTCAGTTCTTGATGAGGCTGTTACAGCTTGTGTTTAACGTCAGGGAAATGTGCTTTGGGATTTAAAACAAGTGTGAGTAAATATATCAGTTAAATTATTGATTTTTTTTATTGATCGATAATGAATTAATTACTTGTAACGTGTTTACACATCTTAGTTTTTCAACATTGTTAATTCAATTGATTTTGAAGCATTAATTTTGTTTCTGGCCTGGGCTTTAAAATACATGTGAGTTATGAGATAAAGTCAAATTATTGTGTTTTTTTTTTATCGATACTAAATTGGTTATTTCTTACCAGTCTGTACATTTAGCCTTCAACATTGCAACTTTGAATTGAATCTGAACCATCATTTTTGTTAGTGGCTTTGGTATGAAATAAGTCTGAGTCAGTCGATAAATCAGATTACGCTCGTAGTTATTTTTCCATGGATAGCAAATTATTTTCTTTGTAACGAGTCTGCATTATAATTATCCTGGTTTTCGACATTGCTAGTTGGAATCATTGCCAAGCATTAACTTTCTTTGTGCGTTGGAGGTTAAAACAATTAAGGGCAAACATAATTGTATAGGCTGGTGGCACATTGAGTCACGACTGTTTTGTCTTGGTTATAGCGTGAGAAGTCAGGTTTGCTGTTAAATGGGGTCTCACGCACTGGCGAGACAAAACAAATGTGTCTCACTAGCACGACGGGTCACAACTGGAATGTTTGTTTTATTTACTCATTTATTTATTCATTTATTTGTCGATTGATTGATTGATTAATTAATTGAGTGATTGATTGATTGATTGGTTGGCTGATTGATTGGTTGATTCATTTATTCATCTATTTATCTACTTATTTACTGTTTATATATTTATTTATTCATTTATTTTAGATTTTAAAGGAAAAATTTGCTAGTTCCACAACAAAATTTTGCCTGACATAATAATTAATATAAAAATAACGGTTTTTTTTCAGCTAAAATTGATTGGCGGCAAAGGGACTCAAATCTTTTTTCAACAAAAAGATTGGACAACCCTGTTTTCATGTTAAGCAGAATTTGCGTCTTTACAAACGGACACAAAGAGATCTCTGTATCGGCTTATCTCAAGACCGTTTTCATCACATCAAAAAGCCCTATATCCATCAATCATTCTGACATATTTGACCCGCATTTTACAGAATAAAAGATTCAAGAGGTCATAAAAATGTGTCCAGATTTAGCACGATCGATTTCCAATTAAATCCTGGGGTGGAACAGGGCAACATCTTGTAAGCGGCTTCAAAACTTAATCACTAGAGAGAGATATACTGCCGATTTAGAATGTGGCCGAAACTCTTGGGGGTCTCTCGTCTTCTGAAGATCTCCTGTAGTTACGCTCTTCCACGAATTTTAGTTTATTATGTTGTTGTTGTTGTTGTTTGTGGGCGAGCGTTCAAGAAAACCGAAGAATGCCGACTTGTGAGGTATATTTAATATATTGACAGGTGTCCTTCAAAGAAATTTGTCTGCCTGCCTGTCTGTCTGTCTGTCTGTCTGTCTTTCTCTCGGTCTGTTTATCTGTCTGTCTTACTCCTCTTTTTCTCCCCTATCTTTCCGTCTGTCTGTTAATTTATCTATCTGTCTCTTTCTGCCTCTCTGTCTGTCTCTCGCTGTCAGTCCGTCTGTCTCTCCCCCTCTCTTTCTCGCTCTCGCCTCGACTGTCTGTCTGTCTGTCTGTCTCCTTCCTCTCTCTCTGTCTCTGTCTCTGTCTGTCTCTCTCTCTCTCTCTCTCTCTCTCTCTTCTCTCTCTCTCTCTCTCTCTCTCTCTCTCTCTCTCTCTCTCTCTCTCTCTCTCTCTCTCTCTCTCTGAACATAATTATCTTAAAATGGGTTTAGTTAACCTACGAGAAAATGGATATAAAAATTATTCAGCTTCTCTTCTTTTCATCATTATTTTGGCATTTCTTGTAGCAGAGAAATACGGTGATATATATAATTTAAAGAATTGTTGATATAAAAGCGCAAACTGATTTTTATTCTTTTATTACAAAACTTATTAACGAAGTAATGATGTTTCACTTTGCATGATTTCATTAAGGAAGACTGCGCCTGCAAATAAATAAGTTTAAAATGAACGAAACTGTTCAGACATGTATAGATTTTTTACCCCGAGCACTTCGCGCTGCGTGAGTACTTGAGATCTTCGTTGCTGTAAGTAAAAGTATCTCGAGAGAGATGTGTGGAACGTCGGATACTTCGTGTAGTTGTACCCGGGGTAATATGGAGGGGTATTTGCTATATTGTTGTATGCGACATATTGCCAATTTTGAGGTTCTGTCATGAAAATGGTTCTCTCACTCCTAATTTCATTATGTATAAGTGTCATTCCAATCGGTCAAAAACTTTTCGAGATATGTGTTTGTAATGTAATGTTGTATGTGTTTGGGTCTTGATTTTACACAACTTTTCAAACTTTGAATCCTCTTTTTCTCGAAAAGGCAAAAATACACATACAACAATATGGAAAATACCAGACGATACTCTCTGTATTATAGAAATGTGGAGTGACTATTTGGGTCAGGTGGCCCGATTTGGTTTTTGGGTTAGTCTGTGTAGTGATTTTTGGGTAAAAGTGCAAGGAGTTCTCTTATTGATCTCCCACGGTTCCATGCTGACCACTATGTGGGCGCCGGTAATAGAGAGTTAATAGAGTTTTCTAAAAGGCTCGTTAAGGGACTGCAGCCTTTTTTTTTTTAACCAGAAATACTGAGTTGCGTTCACTGTTCATCTGTAGCTTTCTGTGGGGGACACGGTGGTCTAGAGGCAAGGTGCTCGCCCCTCATGCCGATGGGACCGGGTTCAAATCCCGGTCGGTGCAGGCATTTTGGAATTTTGGGATTTTTCTCATATTTTTCTGTTCCTGATCCTATGGGAGGTAGGATAGAGCACCTAGTCTTCTCGGATAAGGACGAAAATCTCGGAGGGCCCGTGTGCACGTTGCGCACGTTAAAGATAGCTTGGCAGTTGGAAATCGAAAAGAGCAGGCCGAACATTCCGCTGCCCCGGGCAAAATTAAATAAAATTCATCCCTAGCATTGCCCCCCCCCCCCATCTTCTCCCCGCCAACCCCCCCCCCCCCCCCGCCAAAAAAAACCCCACCGACCGGCGCTGCACTGTGACGACGACATGCCTGCTCGAGCGCTCCAGTTGTAACTGGGCTGCAATGACACAAAAAAGCAAATTTCCCAAATGGGATTAAAGAAGAATACAAAATACAAAAGAAATACCAAAAAAAAAAAAAAACCACAAAAAATCCACTGTTCCTAAACAACAACGTTAAACAAGACACCCGTATCGACTTTCTTCCAACATTTTGATTTTTGCATTCTGTCTGTAGACTGTGTGAAATAGGTTGAGACTAACCAGAGTTTCTCAGCTTTTAGCAAAATTAATGGACCATAACAGCGTAGGATTGGATTTTCAGTTTAATGGTGGAAATATTTAATGTCCCTGAAATTCATTAAATCAATATAACACCAGGTGGAAACTTAATGGTGCGATTAGTCTGAGACAGTGGTTTTTGGCGTGGGCGATATCGCCCCCTCCCCCCCTCCCCCCCTCTCCCCCCCCCCCGGGCCGATTTTCATTTCCCGGGGGGGGGGCGAAGAAGTGGCAAGGGGGCGAAAACAATGTAAAACATGAAAGGAGGACAGTTTGGGGGCAAAAATAGGGCAGTCGCTGACCTGTTCAACAGTCCGCACAGATAGGTTTTACTGACTGAAAAAGACGATTTTTTGGGGTGCATTTGATAAAGAATGCTTTTTGTTTTACAATGAATAATCGACACGCATGTGATCATTAAAAAAGACCTTTGAAAAACTTAACATCATACTTCGTGTATAGATAGAATGCGCATATCCGCCATCTTTAGTGTCCGGACCCATGCATCACCATGGCGACTGTGGCACTGATTTTAATTCATTGGCTGATTTGGATTGCGAGCCACGAACCAACCGGTGGTGAGCTAAACGTAGGTCGCCACTGTAAATAATGGTACGCCTTTATAATTATGTTCAATGGGAGACATTCGGTCAATTCTTTCACTTCCTTTCCCTTGTTTACACGGATGGTAGGGAATCTGACAAGCTTGGATCCGTCCTTACCACCCCTGTCTTAAAATTCAACTACAATGCAGCTAGCAGACATTTTAACCGCTTAGACATATCTCAAAGTTACACTCATCAGCTGATCCACCGGCCATCTTAGCGGCAGAAGAACAAAACAAAAACACTATGTGACGTCATGAGCATTCTACCTATAGCTGTCTTCTTGTGAAATGCTTCTGTTGGGTTGGAGTAGGGATTTGGACTAAGGGGGTGGGGGGCATGAGGAAAAATTTTGGAGCTTAAGGGGATAATGGCCTGAAACATGTTGAGAACCACTGATCTAAGGCTATCTTTGAACTAAATAATTTTGTATGAATTATCAAACTTTGACGTCAATGGGATGGGTTAAATAATGGACGTTGTTATTTCAATCAAGTTGTCAGGTCCATGAAAATTGTTCTTGAGCTATGTCTATACATAACCCAGCCAGCATTCTTACGTCAGTCCGACGTAGATTTGTATACAATTTCAGTAGGGTTGGTCGGATTTTTGAAGGATTGGTAGGATTATCGTAGGGGCCGGTTCCCTACATCAAACTGACACCGGTGAGATGTCGTAACTAACGGATCTAAGTAAGAAGGATGCCATTCCTACTGCACATAGAACTTCAGTCCTGCTCATCCTACTGTGTGTGTGTATATCCATGTTTGTTTGTGTGTGTGTGTGTCTGCGCGTATATGGGCTAGTGTGTGTGCATGTGTGTGTATGTGTGTTTGAGAGAGAAAGAGAAAGAGAGAGAGAAGGAGAGAGAGAGAAATTTCATCATAGATGCTCTCGTGGTCTGCTTGTATGGGTTTTGAAACAGGCATGTGCTTCTCTGGACTTTGATGGCTTGCTGTTTTTTGTTGTTTCTTCGTTTTTGGCATTTCCTGAGATGAAACTTAAGCACCAGGTCCACATGCCAAAGCAATTAATTTTTTTTTACTTTTAATTAATGGACTCTCATCGTTTTCTGGAGTAGACATTAACTGGTTCACTTGCCAACTTCAACGTATACCGAGTCGTGAATTGATTTAAAAAAATAATCAAATTTTCATCAAATTTCTAGATCATCCAGGAGCAAACAGAATAATACATGTCCAAACAAACAGAGAAAGATACAGAAGATCGTCTTTGCCCCTCGCAGTTCACCTCAACAAGGCATTATAGCTCGGTGTCTGCCATATTTCACTAAGGTTCCATGTCACGCTACTTCGTGTAATATGCCTGTTATTGAGTTATGTTATGTTTATGTAATGATGCGATAGATATGTGTACAACGTATGCGTTCTTAAATGCCATGTGAAAAAGAAATTCTCCCATGGAATAATAACGTGATTCTTATCTTATCTCAAAATTGTTCGTTTAAGCAGATGACCAGGGAATTGTTTAGGATAATAAAGTAACTCTTATCTTATCTAATCTTATCTCAAAATTGTTCCTTTAAGCCGATGACCAGGGAATTGTTTAGGATAATAAAGTGACTCTTATCTTATCTAATCTTATCTCAAAATTGTTCGTTTAATCAGATGACCAGGGAATTGTTTAGGATAATAAAGTGACTCTTATCTTATCTAATCTTATCTCAAAATTGTTCGTTTAAGCAGACGACCAGGGAATTGTTTAGGATAATAAAGTGACTCTTATCTTATCTAATCTTATCTTAAAATTGTTGGTTTACGTAGATGGTCGGTACCAGGGAATTGTCTAGGATATTCGAGTATTTTTATTTTATTTTATCTTAAAAATTGTACGTTTACGTAGATGGTCAGTTCCAGGGAATGGTCCCTGAGCTCTGTCTATAAATAAGGTATTTGGTTCACGTGCTCTACAGCGCACGTGGTGACCAGGTGGTAAAGAGTAAACAGGATCTGGATATGAAAACAATAATTAGCCAGATGTTAATTTGTGAATGATTCGCTTCATAACTTGTTGTACAGCAGATGGTTCCACTGAACGTGTGAAAATGAGAAGAAGCTGGACATTAGAAAGTGAGAAACGAAAGGGTGGGGCGGGGTGGGGGGGGGGGGGGTGGGGGCGGACGTACTTGACTAAGCTGCAAAGTAGGAGGAGGATGTACTTCAAAATGCAATAGAAGGGAATGAGGAGAAATGTTCCGGACGCGACTTCGCCTATTACAGGAGAAAGCGGCAAATCTGGGTCACGCTGCCTAATATTGTTTAAAAAATACAGGTCGGATTGTATATGTAGTTGAAAATAGTACATGTATAGTAAGGCACAGAAACGGAGGGGAGGGGGGGGGGGGAGGTTGTATTCACATTGCTACAAAATCATATCATAAAGGAGGTAAGGCCTCGAATGTAATCATGAAAGGCTTATTAACCGCTGAGCCTTAAATTCTACAAAATATCATAATTATTGCTATAGAAAGACGTAAAGGTGTACGTGGGCATAGTTTAAAAGTTATCTATATTTTTAATATTTTAGTTGAGTTTGAGCCGGAACTGTGTTGAACAAAGTAAAGTGCTCCGATATTTTGAGCCGGTAAAAAAAAAGAGACGCATTTTCTTCGAGTAGAATTAAAAAGTATGACAGGAAATTTCAATTTATACATTGGTGATCGAAACTCAACTTTGACAATCTCTGAATACGAAATATAAATAAAGAAAGGGTACCCAGATAGACCGTCAAGGGCGCAAAGTGGCCGTTATCGTGCCTACGCGCCGTAAAACCTAAACTCAAAGTCACTTTGACAATTACGTCTATGTATTCCCCGAGTCAGCCGGCCAACTAGTATAGTCAACAAATAGTAGGGAATGGGCCATGGGGGAGAGATGTACTTGACAAAGCCAGAAAAAACAGAAATAATGTGCTGCAAGTGCTGATGATAATAATGGCGGTAATTTTAGGATAATTATCTCCCCATAATTATCGCCCAACTCTGAGTTGTTCCCACTGCTATAAAAATGTCTCATAATTTATTTTTCCCATCTGTAAGTGATTCACTCTGCCTCTGGTAAACGCTGTTTTCTCCCAGGTTTGTTTTATTTATTAGCCCGTAAATCTTTTATAGATAGTTTGACTCTACCAGCCTTTAACCTTACTGTGTCCAGTATTCTATCGGAATGCAGTACCGAATCTCTATTCTATAAAGGCTTTATTTGAAGTTCTATCGTTGAGCCGCGCGTTGACGATTAAAACATCCATCTAGAGGATCAACACCCCCCGCCTCCCTCTTAGAGATGGGATGAAGGGGAGACTCAGCACTTTTATGACACCCCCCCCCCCCAACAGGCGTGACTTTAGTTTCAGTCGCTATCGCAAAAATCGCATTCGTTAATTCTCATTTCTTTTGAGTGGAACGGAAGTTCGGCCGAAAAAGAGCCAAGGTAATTTTATAAGTTTTGAAATGTAACCAGATTTTCAAAGTTTAACCATTTTATTTTCCCGTCTTATTTGCACGTTTTACGTCTTATTCAATCTGTGAACATAATTTTAAAAGCTTTCTAATGGTACTGCCTTCATCAGATCGGCCTTCTGTCTTTGAAACCAGTTTTCTTAAAATTGCTTTGTCCTCTTGCCAAAAAAAAAAAAATGTATATATATTATATATATATACATTTTTAAAATTCATATGAAATGGAAGAGGGGCGAGGGAGGGGGAATACATTACAGTATTGTGGGAGTCCTAAGTGAGACCAACGATACTAGAAAACGATAAGATGAGACAGTTCGGGATTTTGGCGTGTACGGGTTTCGCAGCGCCACCCAGCGACTTGTGCGTGAGAGATGTAAACAACTCCATTTTGTAAAAGCCGAATAGAGAAAATGCTGAGTTTTGTTCAATGTTCAGCTCTCACCCTATACCTTGCTGGAAGTCGCTTACTTTGTAGTTATAAAGTAATTCGTTGTTTTGTTGGTAACCTCTGGCTATTTTGTGTTCCTTTTGAAATGTGGTAACAATGTCACGATCGTTTTATTAATTTACCATCATGCATGCCGAAGATAGATCTAGTATATTTTTAGAATAACATGGGACCGAGGCTGGATTTTCCGTTTACGAAAAATACGCCGTCGTCATTAAACACACCAACCGTTGCATCAGAGACGCATAGCAGTACAAACAGTTAGCAGTCGAGTCAAAGAGCTGTCAGTAGGCTAAAAATAAGTTGTCGCGAGAGAGGCCGGGGAAGCCGCACGCACATTACTAGATTTAAGCCATCTCGTGAAAAATCTGTTTCTCTCTCTTTTTCCTTCCTTCACCCGCCCTTTTTGTGCTTTGCTTTATAGAAAAATTAATTATTAATTACATACTAAATATTTTAAAAATATTTTGACGGTGAAATTGCCTGTGGGAGCGAAACCGATCAGTGTTGTGTCTTATTTTCTACGCAAATCCATTCTACGAAGCGCTGGCTCTGCGCGCCGAGAGTAGGCGGTGCCCGTGACCGGATGTAAACGGTATTTTAAGAGGCCGGAAGAAGGGAGTGTCTGATCTTATGAATCTCGTACCTTTGGCGAGACAAACCAACTCAGAGGTGTATCTGAACCATGGAGGTACTAATAAAACTGGAGTGCGCACAGCCCTCTTCGCTTGCCCTGCAAGCCGCGCACTATTGAAACCCCAAGATGGCGGGAAAAGTAGGGCAAAGTACGGCAGCGCAAGGCCCACCCAGGACACTATTGTATGTAATAGATAGGGCCTAGTCAGCGCTGTTTTTTTCTCTTTTCACGGTGGTGATCAAAATTAAAAGATACAAGCAGAAATATTAACATTTATGTTATTTACGGATTATCATATACTTGTATTATTTTCTTTTAAAGTGTTTGATAATAAATACAAATTTATGATTTATGCTGTTTTTATATTATGGTATTTTTATTTATTGGTCAATCGTTTAGAAGTAAAAGGGAAGGGAACTATGTAGTACTCTTTTTTACCGCATGTTAGTTTAGCTCATGATGAGTCATGTTAAAAGAAAAAAAAATCAGCGTGTGGACAGAGGAAACTTTACAAGTCAGTTTCTCTCAGATAACCAACAATCATTTGAGAGGGTGTACATAACAATTATAAAAAACACACACACACACACAAAACATGCTAAAGAACTGAGGGAAAGTTGGTTTTGCCATAGACCCATTAAGATCCAGGAGCTGGTGTGTGTGTGTGTGTGTGAGAGAGAGAGAGAGAGAGAGAGAGAGAGAGAGAGAGAGAAAGAGAGAGAGAGAGTGGCATAATTATAATAATATATGTAAATCATAGGCCGAGATGTAGCAAATGATTGGATAGCCAAGAAGAAGAACATCTTAATCTACCAGCTTGGTTGTACTCACTCAGTCAAGTATATATTATATTATATCTAAAAATCAGAAGAGCCTTAGCCTAGTTATTCAGGGGTTTGAGCACAGCTGGATTGTGCATTCCAGAGCTTTTCCAAACAAAAATGTATAAATTCCCACGGCTACAGGTCAATCTCTCACCTTGTGAATCTAGATTCTAGATTTATAGTCAATGCAATAGGTGCAGTCAGCACGTTGATGCGGTCAGTATTTGTTTTTCCATACAGTTTCATTTACCAGTGTTTTTGTGACTAATCCACGTTTTGTGACGTTCTTATCAAGAGATCACAACATCACATAGCATATGACTGCTGTTTAAGCTTGTATTTTGCCTTGGATGACTTTCCCAAGTTTTGTGTTCGCACAACTTCCATCTTGAGTTCAAAGGTAAATAAGTATGTGACCCTACAGATTTCACCATTAAGTGGTCTGGTGTAAGCTCACAGAAGTGCTCTGGGCATTCTACTTCGGGTGGATTTTCATTTTAAAAAATGTTTTCTGGGTATTATGAGTATGATTATGCACATATGGCACTGACTGCGCCGACATGCATTCATCTGACACTTTGCATGAGGTGCGGTCACTGGTAATTGCATTGTGACATCAGTGTTGTATGTGCATCAACTGGGATCACTAGCAAAATTATTATTTATTATTATGATTACATGATGTATTCAAAACAAGAGTTCAAAAGAGCCAGTGCACACCAGCAAACAAAAAATAATACTGTGGTAAAATCCAAATACATAGGCTATTAAGGTCTAGTTTTATAGTAAATTCATTGACTTAAATTGAATGAGAACAGTTCTCACTCCTTTTTGAAGCAGGAAAGAAAGAAAGTAGAGAAGAAACAGACGGTACAGAAGCAGAGGAAAAGAAAGAAGGAGTTAGCAGAGGAAAAGGAAAGGGAAGGTAGAAAGCAGACGCTGTAGTGTAACGGATGAGTAAACGCTGAGGCGCAGTCCGTGCTTGCCCTATACAAGATGGCGACTATCGCCTTCTAATGCGCTCGCATGAAATCAGCTGTACGCACTCCAGTGTTATTAATAGCTCCATGATCTGAACAAACACGAAAGATCTTAACACTGCCGAAGATGGTTTTGAATAACTCGTGTAATTCTTCTTTCACCCCGGATTCGTTTTAGATTTAATGTAGTTTCTTTGTTGTTGATGTTGTGTTTGCTGTTAGTATGATGTCGGTTGTGGTTGTCGCTATCGGGATTATTTTTGTTGCTGTTGTTGATGTTGATGTCGTCGAATTTCGCCATATCATGGCTGTGAATTTAAATAGTGCAAGAAGACAGATAGTCAGACAGACAGACAGACAGTCAGATAGACAGACAGATAGACAGACGGATGCACAAACAGGCAGGTAGACAGACTGACGTACAGACAGAAGGCAGTACAGACAAGCAGACAGACGGACATACAGATAGATAGATAGATAGATAGATAGATAGATAGATAGATAGATAGATAGATAGATAGATAGATAGATAGATAGATAGATAGATAGATAGATAGATAGATAGATAGATAGATAGATAGATAGATAGATAGATAGATAGATAGATAGATAGATAGATAGATAGATAGATAGATAGATAGATAGATAGATAGATAGATAGATAGATAGATAGATAGATAGATAGATAGATAGATAGATAGATAGATAGATAGATACACCTTGAAAGAATCAGAATCACCCTCAATTGTCCTTATATTTGAGAAATGCACCACAAGACATGGCTGACTATCTAATCATGGAGCCCATCCATTCTACAAAATACCGCTGTGTCCCAGCCGTGAGCGACAGGGCTGAGGGTGTCCCCTGTTGCGTGGGTTACCATCGAGGTAGTAGTCACACCCACTCCACAGGACCAGAAATCAATACCTTAAGAGCTGCGACAAGTGTTTGCAAGGCTGTTTTTTCTTTTCTTTTTTTTTTTCCATTTTATTTTGTTTTCCCAAAGATTGCTTGCACTTGAGACCTGCTGTGACCGAGTTGAACTCCCAATCAGTTTCAGAAAAACACGGACTGACAAAAACAGCTGTTTGAGACAATTGGAACTGAAAGATTTTTTTCTGGTAGAACGGTGGGTCCTTAATCAGGGAGAAATTTGGGGATTTTTGGTGCACTCATGGGGTACATACCCCCGGGGGAGAGGGGAGGGGGCGAGTTTTTCCTCTCATCTCCCACCCTGCCCCTCCTCCATAATTGTTTTTCATACCCACGGTTTTTGCCCCCACCCCCCCCCCCCCCAAAAAAAATCCCCAGAAAAAAGAAAAAGAAATCACAACCACTAATCTTCTTTGTACGAGGCTCACGACCATTAGAACGGTGAATATCCATGACAAGGTCTTGATGTTTCAAAATAGGTGACATTTTCACTGTTTGACTGGGCTGTTTCATTGGAATAGTCTAAACCCATGTATGAACGTGTTGTGTATTTTTTTTTTTTTCGGAAAACTTAAGTTCGAATTTTTGTTTTCCCGTTCATTCAAATAGCAGTGGAGGAGAAAAGATACGAAACAAAATTTTCAATGGTTTACTTCTTCTCGCTGGAAGTAGATTTTTATCCCACTGAAAAAAAAATGGAAGGTCCAGTATACGCCCATACGGTTCATACAAGAGTGAAATTAAACCATTCTTTTATTCATGGGCACAATTTCCGCTGACGTTCGAGTCAAATCTCCCACTGCTTAATTTCATTGACCCGGATTGAGCCATTAGTGCTATGGGGTGAAATTGGCGACGGCTAAGAAAAAAAAAAACAATGCTACGAGGTGAAATTGCTTCTACGGTTTAGAAAAAAAAAAGTACTACCAGGTGAAATTGCTTCTACGGTTTAGAAAAAAAAAGTACTACCAGGTGAAATTGCTTCTACGGTTTAGAAAAAAAAAGTACTACGAGGTGAAATAGCCAAAAAAACAAGAGGCCTTTGTCCAATTACAAAGCTGAATAGTCTGTATCGTTACACTGCAATTGTATGCATACCAGATGTACGTATTTAACTGCGGAATATTACATTTTGAGAGTGTTTAGTTCCTTTTGAATTACTTTTAATTCGTCTGAATATCTTTGGTCTTTGTTATCTTGCTGTCGTTATTGCTTTGTTACTGTTATCATTCTATTACTATTCTTTTTCTCTCTGCCACCAGACCGCCTAAAAATAGTACAATTAATAACCGTACCAGTTTGCATTTTCTGCTAGCACAAATCCTGTCCACGAATGCTGCGGTTTATGAGCGCGAAATTATTGCGCTGCGCCCACGATCAGAAAACAGAATATTGTTGGGAACGAAAAAATCAATACTAATTCGGCTTTCCGTACCAATTGCGTAAATGACTCTCCGTCAAGCCCAGGTGGAACATTTAATTATGGTCCAACCCGTGTTCCATACATTTTAAATACAGGGATGAAGTTGAAACGATTTAACGCATTTCAATTTGTGGCGGTTGATAATGTTTTTGTTTGAAGATTCCGGATGTGGCAAAGGGCGAATTGCGAAGCTGGGATATCAGGGCTGAAACTGTGAGCCGCTATTAACTATATATCACAGGAGAGATTCGTTAATAATGAATACAAAATGGAAGAGTTACACTGTTATTGTTAACAACGAAACAAAACTAGATCTGCGCTAGATTGGGGTAAGAATGTGTAACTTTGGTATACTGAAACTAAAATGATTTTACAGTAATTGTGATGCAAATAAATGTAATGTAAACATTTTAAAGAGGAATTTACCTTATGCAAATTATTATTTTGATATTTTTGTGTCACGTTTTTCAGTTAGTGCAAAAATGTGAGTGGATCTTGCAAAATCAGGTTTAGCGGGAAATGTTTATACCTTCTTAAAAAATCAATGTAAAATATTTTTAAGACGATTTCCAGCAAAATGTTTTAACTAAATGCAGAAAAATGGCTAATCTTCTATTTTGTACGCAAATCTCACTGTCCATAGAAACTGTTTCCCCCTTTAGAGCGGTTTTGTCAGGAATTTGGTATTTCATCTGAAGCCCGATTTTGCTAGATCCACTCACAAATATTTACAGACGAATATTGCATAAAGTATCTGCTCGTTGCTTGTTTGAAGATTCCAAAAAGATATATATGCAAAAACACGGTAAAAATCATTATCGAACGTAAAAAATGTTCACTCGTCCAACGCAACTGAGGAGTACTTCTTCTTCTTCTGAGAGTTTTTCATCCAGTGCATGCTGTAACCCTCTCCACACGTCTTCCATCTGGTTCTGTCCTTTGGCTATCTCTGCCGAGTCACTCTGCCTCCGGGAAACGCTGTTTTCGTCCAGGTTTGTTTTATTAATTAGCCCGTAAATCTTTTATAGAAGGTTTGACTCGACCAGCCTTTAACACTGTTGTGCCTAGTATTCTCCCGGGATGCAGTACCAGATCTCTTTTTCTCTTTTCTATAAAGGCTTTATTTCAAGTTCTAAGTGTTAATCATTGAGGCGCGTGTTAACTATTTAAACGTCCATCTAAAAGATCAACACACACACCCCGTCCCTTCCCCCCCCCCCCCCCCCGCCTGTCATCCTGCCATGTTCTTTGCTGGTCTTCCTCTGGATCTCTTCCCAGTTCTTGGTTGCCAATCAGTGCAGTTTTTGGTCTATCTATTGAACAAATCAATGGAGCAAAGCGAGGCCGCGAATAGCATCAGACCCTAGAACAGAGTCGGCAACGTTTGGCCAAAGCAGAGATATCTTACAAAACGTTAGCGTAAGATATCTCTGGACCTGCGGGCCTGGATACGGCCGGCGAATGATATTGCAACTGCCCTGGCAACAAATATTGGAATTTATACCGTGCTTGTCCGGCCTGCGAACCAATAATTTTCCCTTATTTTGAGGGTTTCAGGCGACCTCATTGGTGAATCATGCATGGCGTTTTGTTACACTGGACGCAGGTTCTGTTTTGTTTCTGAGCTTCACTATTTTGGATATAAAACATTCTGGTTGCCAACCCTCGATATGTACCCAGAATGTCCTTCGTTCATCGCAGATACCATTTTAAAAATGAATTTAGGTATAATGGCGTGTTTCTAGGATTTGATTTGTTTTTCCTTAATCTTTCAGAGTTCTCGGCGTCAGCCTTGTAACTCGCTCTTATTTAGATTGATAAATATGTACTCTGACTGGTCAACACATCCATTAAGAACCGGAAATCCGTCCGGGGTTGGATGAATTATATACAAAGGATGCAAGTAATTAGAGTTAAAATGTGAAAGCTTCTTTAAGGGTTTTCAGATACAACCTCGGGAAATTCTAAAGGGGCTAATCTAAAGGTGTTCGGGCACAACTTCGAGAAATTCTAAAAGGGCTTATTTAATATTGATGACATTACCGAGACCTCGAAAAAGAATAATCCCTATAATGTTTTTCCTTTGTCCACCAGCACGGCCGCCAACTATATTTCTCTGCACGTTCGGACCGAGTTATTCATTAATGGGGAAAATGAGAAAATTACGTATTCCGTAATCCGTCTTTGCATTTCCCATGAATACGCGAGTGTTATCTAATTTCTTTTGTAAGGAGGGTCATAACAGGCTGTCCTTGGGGCAAGTCAACAGGCCAGGAGGAAGGGTTAGTGTCGAAATGTTGTCTCATCTCTATGTGCCCTGGCATCTATCTATCTATCTATCTATCTATCTATCTATCTATCTATCTATCTATCTATCTATCTATCTATCTATCTGTCTGTCTGTCTGTCTGTCTGTCTGTCTGTCTGTCTGTCTGTCTGTCTGTCTGTCTGTCTGTCTGTCTGCCTGTCTGCCTACCTGCCTACCTGCCTCGCTCTCTATCGATCTGTCTATCTATCTATCTATCTATCTATCTATCTATCTATCTATCTGTCTGTCTGTCTGTCTGTCTGTCTGTCTGTCTGTCTGTCTGTCTGTCTGTCTGTCTGTCTGTCTGTCTGTCTGTCTGTCTGTCTGTCTGTCTGTCTATCTATCTATCTGCCAGTCCACACATCGATCCACACTCCCAGCCATCCAACGTCATAATAATCTAAAAATATCAATGTCCAGCCTACCTCCCAACCTGCCATTGTTCTCAGCTTTCAGCCATTAATTTCTGTATGCTATTAGATGACTCTCTGACGCGTTAATGGCGACTTTACCAATCCCAAGGGCACTGTTACGTCAGCATCTCTACTCTTAGTGCGGTTGGACTGACAAAGACTGGTCAACACAATAGACAGGCCATTGCTTCTACTATTGTGGGTTTGATGGCTATGTTTTGCAACAAGGAATCTTTTCACATTGTATCAGTGGTCTTGTCCACAGCATCCGCTCCGCTGGGCTAGGCTATTTTTACGGAAAAATGACGTACGGAAAAGTAACACACTCTTTGCCTCTGTATACTTGTCCACAGTATCTGTTCCGCTCCGCTCCTCACCGCTATAGAGGCAAAGAGAATTTTTCATGCGTCACTTTCTGTAAAAGTAGCCGAGTGGATGCAGTGGATAAGTCCACTAACATAGACAGCTTTTCACTATCACGGGGGCTATTTACATCTTGCAGAACCACGACTGTTCTTGTCTTAAGTAACAGTGGTTTGTTTCAATTTGTATAACAGGTAAGCCCTTTTTTCACTTTATATGTCAAGGACTGTTTACATTTTGTATAAGGCGCATTTCTTAAAATTTTGTTTACGTAATTAGTAGTAGTTACTAGTTCCGTTGACGAAACAGTCTTGTCTACAGAAAGCCACAATCAGGAACCTTGACACTATAGGCCCAATGCGAATGACGTCACAGAGTGTTTTTGTTTTCTTCTCCCGACACCCAAGATGGCCAGAGGATCAGCTGATGGGTGTAACTTCGAGATATGTCTAGCGGTGAAATGCCTGCTGGTTGTATTGCGTTTGACTGTTATAACAGAGGTGGAAAGAATGGATCCAAGCTGATCAGATTCCCTATCCGTGTAAACAAGAGAAAGGAAGTGAAAGAATTGACCGAACGTCTCCCGTGTGCATGTACATACGTGACGTTGTTTACTGTAGTGAACTACTTTCAGCTCGCCACCGGTTGGTTCGCGGCGTCTCAAGTGCTTGCAGTGCAAATCAGCTAACGAATCAAAATCTGTGCTACAATCGCCATGGTGATGCGACGGTCCTTACTGCAAAGATGGCCGATATGCGCAATGGGCCTATATACTTTAGGTTGCTGTTGTTAAGGGACCGTGGTATGTTTCATAGACAGCTATAGCTGAGCAGTCAACACAACTCAATATTTTCTCTATTTGGCTTTGTAGTTAAACCACGCTTCCCTAACAAGAGCTATTCTTTGGATGTAAGATTGAAATTAATGATGTTTTCCATCACTAGCGATTTTGTTGTTGTTGTTGTGAATGCGAGTGGTAGATGGGCGCTTCTGATGAGCCCCCCTTCTGTCCTATCGCACTATGAGCACTTCTGATAGAGCCCCCTTCTGTCCTATCGCACTATGAGCACTTCTGATAGAGCCCCCGTCTGTCCTATCGCACTATGAGCACTTCTGATAGAGCCCCCGTCTGTCCTATCGCACTATGAGCACTTCTGATAGAGCCCCCGTCTGTCCTATCGCACTATGAGCACTTCTGATAGAGCCCCCGTCTGTCCTATCGCACTATGAGCACTTCTGATAGAGCCCCCGTCTGTCCTATCGCACTATGAGCACTTCTGATAGAGCCCCCGTCTGTCCTATCGCACTATGAGCACTTCTGATAGAGCCCCCGTCTGTCCTATCGTTCTGCTCTGTTCTGTCTATCATCTTGCTTGTTCCTAGCGCAGTAAGACCGTTATCGTATCGATGTGGTTTCTCCAAACTCAAACCCGAGACACAGAATACCGAGACGGACCATTTTCCTTCTTTCACTGTATGTCCACAACTTGCGCGCGTATAAACACAAGAGCTCTGTGGTACTAGTCTTTTCCGTTCAATTATGAAGGGGTGTGGTGCGAATTGTTGCATTCTTGACATGGATGATACGCGCGCAAGTCGACGGACGGAATTTGGCGAATTGATCCGTCTCGGTATCCTGTGTCTCTGCTCAAACTCAAAAGTTTTTAGTAAAGTATTGTCGCTGATACGGATGATCCTCGAGCCAATCTCAAAGTAGAAAAAAAAGTAATAATCCTTTGGATTAAAATTATATTTAAGTTTTACACGTGTGCTTCTGGACTTGTCTCAGTGTAATCTCCTCTCAACTTTCTAATCCTCATGTAAAATTTTTTGAGGGAGTTTTGAACCTAAGCCGAATAGGATTTATAGGTTCAAGCTGACCCTGGGAGAGAAATGGGCGCCCCACTATACCTCCCCCTCCCCTTTTCCCCCCGTTTTACTCAGAGTAAGAAACAAATTAAGAAATAAAAAGTTGTTTCCATGCCGGATGAAAGTTGGAGCTGACAGAAATTGCTGATTATTTAAACGAACATTGGGGAAAGGAATATGAAGGAGGTTGGGGAGGGGTGGGGGATAGTTTTAGGGATTCTGTATCAGAACATTATTTTTTCATTTTTGTTGTGGATGTTGTTGAGGCAAACAGTCATAATAAAAAACGTTATCCGTTATTGGTTTAAAAACGATGTGTAATTATGAAAGTTCTTAAGACCCAAAACGACGATGATTAAACCTGCTTACAAGCATCAATTGCTCCCTTAGAAACATAGACCCAAAAAAAAAAAAAAAAATCTCAGCTGTAGAGCATCTCGTTATTGTGGAAAAGAAAACGTTAAGTCCGAAGAAATGTCTTTTTTTTTATTTTAATTTCAGTGTGCACGATGTAATTCGTGGTCTAAACAATATGGGACACCACCATAGCATTTAACTTTCGCAGGACTAACTATTCTGGACATGGATAAACATACAGCTGAGCCCGCTGCTTTTTTAGTAATAACAGGCTCTTTGAACCTTCTGCAGCCTCGGTATTGGTTGCTTTCACCTGGCGTCACAGAAACTGTGCCTCTGCGACATAATTATTGAATTTCAGTTTGTCCCTCGTTGGTTCTTAAGAGGGGGGTGGGGGTGGGGGTGGGGGATTACAGCTAATCCTCAGTTTAAGTTCCCAAAACCAAATCTTTGCCAATGCACATGTTCAGCCGCAGTGCACTGGGGGCCGTAGCTGCCGTGCGGTCAACATCACAATAATCCGTGACGTAAGTGAGACCAACTTCTATTTTACTTCCTGGTGTCTGTGAATTTGCCATGTATCCCCGGTGAAGCCTGGGGAATGGAGGAAAATCAGTGGCGGATCTACCATGAAAGCTTAAGCTTCAGGGCCTCTAATCCCGGAGGGGCCCTAAAGAAATATTTTTCCAATGAGTGAAAAGCCTCGAGGCCCTTTGGACCTTGCTGGATGTTGTCCTTTTCTTCACGCACATAAGATAATTGCCTAAGTCATGTTTTGGCGTTCTTTGAAAATCAAAGAAACTTGTTCACTTCGAATATCGTTGTAGCTGTTGTTAGGGGAGCATGGTATTTTACCTAGAAAGCTATGGCTGAAAAGTGAACACAGCTCAGTATTTTCTCTATTTCGCTTTATCATCAGTCTAATTTCCCCTAACAACAGTCTAAATGGTAGTTTAGATGGATGTGGGTTTTCATTTAAAAACCCATAAGTCAAGAAACAAAAGAACGTAACTGTTGGAAGATGCAACGTGACTGTGTGATTAAGGTGAACATTTCATATCAAAACACCGAAAGAATGACTAAGGTAATTGTCTTACGACCGTGGCGTACTGTTTCTGATTGCGAAGGAGTTCCATACCAGTTCGAGTTTCAGGTCCCAAATATGTAGGTCCGCCACTGGGGAGGAAAGAGGGGAGGAGTATGCAGTGATTGTGGAGGTAGGAAATATTTTATGTCAGTTGATTGACGTTGGGTGTAGTGGAAATGGGAAATATTTGAGAAATTAGACTGCCAAGTCTGAGCTTGATTCAGCTCTTGAATGACAGCGTTAATGACTGGTAATTTTTCGGGATTAGACAGAAATTGTTGGGCGATGGATAGGTGGGGATACTGAATGGTTGACAGGCAGGCAGACACACAGATAGATAGAGAATGAGGAAGGCAGGCTTTTGATAGATACGTCGAGAGGTATTTAGTCGGACAGACAGACAGGCAAGAGGACAGGCAGAGGAAGAGATAGATAGATAGATAGATAGATAGATAGATAGATAGATAGATAGATAGATAGATAGATAGATAGATAGATAGATAGATAGATAGATAGATAGATAGATAGATAGATAGATAGATAGGTATTCGAGAGGGAAGGCAGAGGGCAGGCAGGCAGACAGACATACGGACATACTGACAGACATACATACAGACAGACGGATGGGTGGCTGGATGTATGGAGAGACATGCGGATGGAAGGAAAGGTAGACGGGCGGATGGACGGACGGATAGACGGACGGACGGACGAACAGACAAGTGGATAGACGGGTGCATAGGTGGATAGACAGAATGATAGACACACTTAAGCATTTAAAAATAATTGCACTCAAATTGCGTCGCACTGCAGACAGCCTCCTTTGCAACATATGTCATGGGGCCTCTGTCTATCCCTTATTTGCCTATGTGTTTACTGTCCTTCTCCTCTATTATTCTGTCCCAGGAGGATTTAAATTGGATGCAGATTGGTAGGAAAGCCGTGGCGCGAAGACATTTGTCTCGCGACCAGTCAAAATGAGACGTTTGTCGATTTTTACTGTAACTGAGCTTTTGGTGTCATAGGAAAGCTTATTTATTGTACTTTCATGTGATGAAAAAATTTTTGAGCTAGCTTAATTGTAGCCCGAGATATAGCAGTTTAAAGAGACGGGGGGTGGCCTCCATGCAATGGCGGAAATTCCGAGAAAATCGCGATTAAAGATCGGGCATGCTCAGACCAGGTTTTTCCTTAGCAACCATGCATAAAAGTATGAAAGTTGAAGTTGAACTGCTAAAGTAATATATTTACTAACTGATTTTCAGCATTGGCAGTAGAAATCACCATTCACACCTTAAAAAGCAAAGCAGAATTGAGAGTACCCCTTCCCCCTGTCCATCCATTTTCTAATGGTAAAATTGAGGAAAAAAATAGAGGATGCAGACCACCTTGGTAGTAGTAAACTATAGTAGTTAGCAAAGCATGATAAAACAATGATCCAATAAAGGGATTTAAATGCTAAAATGGATAGCAGTTTTGTCAACGCGCAGTGCAAGTAACGCAGGAAGAGGACGAAAGGTTGAAGATTAGTGCAAGGGAAAAGGGAAGGGGGAACAATGAAACACTAAAAGATGCAGATGTAGGAAACAAAGTACTACTTGCAGAACTTAAAAAAGTAATAAAAGTAGATCCAACTTACCCTCAGTGAAAAACACCTCAGGAAGTACACAGCAGTAATTACAAACTCCAAAATCCAAGAATTCACATTCTCACCACCAGCGTGAGTTAAAGATCATTGAAATAACACAGTAGTTTCACCAACAGTGCAAGTTAATGATTATTAAAATTATTGTCCTCATTCCCAATGACTGATGAAGTCAACAGTTTGGCTATCGTCTCCTCGCGTGAGGTCATGATCAAATTCGATAAAATAAGTAAGAGCGTATACAATAATTCGTGTCGCAATGAATGAAATGACTGAATGTGGGTGAAAACAAACCCGAAACAGTGGAGCGGAAGTGGTCAAAACGAAAAAGATTGGAACTCTTTTTGGTCATGTGACACGATCAAGCCAATCAAAGATCGCGTTGCTAGGGCAAAGACCCAAGGTCCTTGCTTTTTGTTTACGCTATAAAATCGTTTTCCATTGGCTGGATTTGAACTTGGCTCCTTAACAAAGCCAACGAGATGAAAGTACAGTAAATAACCTTTCCAACGATACCCGTTGTGTTAGGGTAGCGGATATATGAATATCGAATACATCTGATTGAAATGAGTCAAAATGACGGCAAAAATGAATAGTTTGGCAACACTAGGAGTCATACTTACCTCAGGAAAACCTTAATTTAACCAATTTATAGTCATAATTCGCCAACAAGATTAACATTTTCTTGTTCAGAAATGATTGTACTTTTCATTTCGAGAATAAAAAAAAATTCGATATCTGACTCCTCCATTATGTTTATCTCCCGATTCCTCCGTTCCATACCAGCGACTTACGTCTCATAGTCACTGGTCGCAAGACATTTGTTTTATTATTCATTTGCTTGGTGAAATGTGGAACTGGAATGAGGAAGATGCTTTCTTTAATCCAGTGGTTCTCAGCCTTTTTCAGGCAATCGGCCCCTTAAGTGGGTATCATACTAAGCCCCGGTCAGACACAGTCAGTTATGGCCCAAGAAAATGTACACCAAGGAAATAATGGCAGAAGCTGACTGTGTAAGTTATTTTTAATGTTTTCTACAATATACACTGCTGGCCACAGTTAAGAAGAGGAAGCTGAGATGGTATGGGCATATGACAAGATCAGATGGGCTCTCCGAGACCATACTACAAGGAACAGTGCAGGGGAAGAGAAGGCGAAGTAGACCGAGGAAGAAATGGACGGACAACATCGTTGAATGGACCAAGATGAGCTTTCCCACAACCCAGGCACTCGCCCACAACCGCCACAAGTGGAGCCAGCTGGTGCAGCGTTCATCACTGCAGCGCCCCTACAACCCCGGCGGGTTATGGGATCAGTGACAGTGACAGTGACAATATACACAATTAATCAACAAATGATCATCTCACTAACAAATTCTCGTGAAATCAGAATTTTCCTACTGGCAAAAATGGAGGCAGAGCCTAGAGGGCCAAGAGCACATACACGGTACACACATCTTACACATCATTGCATAAACACATCATAAGAACAGACATTTTTTACTCTTCCTCAGTAAAATATGGCGCACATCTAACTGTAATGTCTGGGTGAGGCAAATGGCCGAGGGGCAAAAATCATCTTCTGTATCTTTCTCTCATAATGGTCTGGATTTCATATCATCAAAGTCAGTAGCTTGCTTGTGAAGGTGAGATAAATTTCATTGCTTTTGTAAAACACTCAATGGCGCCGTCATAAAAAGTCAGATAGGTGGCCGGGACATTATAAAATATAGGCCTTTAATATCTTTGTGGAGACAAAATCAATACCTGTGAGTGTTGGCTTTGTGCATTAAGCAATTAGACATGCGATTTTTTTTTTTTCAAACTAGATAAAGTTCCCGGCATTATCCGGGATAAATCTGTGAACCTTCTGTTCTCTCTCTCTTTTTGGTCTACAAAGCTTCCCATATTCAGCCTTACTACAGATTCCATGCTCTCTCAGAGCACTGCGCACTCATTTCTGATAGGGAAATAATTGTGCGCACGGAAGTGAATGCGTATTAACATCGTTTCTGGTGCGATTGCAGGGAGCCAAAACAAAGATCATTGTATTTTACATTTTTACAACTTTTATTTAAAAATACATGAAACTTGAATCAACACAATCGGCCGATACAATAGCGATTGGATTGGATTAGTTGTCACTTAAAAAATGAATTTTATAATTTTTGAAACTGTCATTTAATCTGTAGAGTCGAGCAAAAAATGGGGCGAATTTGCACCACAATGAATTACTCCCGTCACTATTTTTTTTTATAATAAGATAGATGTTCTGGCACCATATCTGGCAAAAATCTGCATAATATTCCTTTTTTTTTTTTTTTTTAACCGTGTCTGGTAACAATCTGCAAATTTTTTTTTATCTCAATTAACGTGAACACAGAATAAATCCTTTCAAGTTTTGGCATTTTGATGCAGACGTAATATTCTTTTAAACTGATTGTAGAGTGGATGTTCTCTGACAGGTCATATTGTCTCGATTTCCAATGAGAGATTGGGGAATTCCCCATAGAAATCTGGATTATTACCCGTGCTGCTCACTTCTTTTCCGTCGCGCAAAACGGGTTTTCCCCGAGCCGAGGGGTTGAAAAGGAGAAGGGATGGGGGTTGGGAGGTAGAAAAAATGATAAGGCTGTTGAAAAGGGGGGAGGAAGGGAGCTATTAACCTGCATCATAAAGATACACTGTACCACTAATAGAGATAGGACCTCTTTTATATTATGTGCAGTGTGAGGGAGTTT
Source organism: Onchidella celtica (assembly GCA_963931925.1). NCBI lineage: Eukaryota > Metazoa > Mollusca > Gastropoda > Systellommatophora > Onchidiidae > Onchidella > Onchidella celtica. Next base: position 49,666,265 of record OZ007574.1, read on the forward strand.
GAGTTTGAGTTCGTGTTTTATGGCCGGCCGGCAAAAAAACGGTCTTTCACGTTTTATGTTGTTGTTGTAGTTGTTGTTATTGTTGTTTGGGTGGGGGTGGGGGCGGGTACTTTATTTTAGGATTGGTAGTCAGAACTTCATTACTTTAAATTTCACAAATAGAATTAGTTTCGTATAATATTGATTTCATTGGTAAAATTCAAGTTTTTGAGAGCCCCCGACATTATTTTGTTAGGGAAAAGGGTGGCTATGGACAGTGGATACTGCCTTTAAACGAAATTAAATACTCTTCAAAAGTTCACCAATGCGCGCACTAGGCAATTTGCTCCGTGAATGCGACACCGGAAGAAGAAGAAATTTACGATTTTTGCTAAAACAAACATTTCCGCCGCTGCATTATGATACTCGATTATGACCGTATAACGTGATCTCGTGGTAGGTCACTGGCCTGAATGCATGGGGTCATGTGGATTTACCTTTCATTGATAATGGAAGCTGTATTATCATAACTATTATGACTGGCAGCGATAATGAAGTGGTGACTTGTATGCGAAATACAGATGGTTTTAGGTCCTTATGTTAGGAGGTTCTGTGCTTCTGGCATTTACACTTCACGTTCCTTGTTTTTGTATTTCTTGTTAATGTCTTTGCGTGTTTTTGTGGTAGAGGTTTTTTAAAAAAAATTTGCCCCGGGTTGCAGCCTTGTTCGGCCTGCTCTTCTCGATTTCCAGCTGCCAAAGTATCTTTAACATGCGCAACATGCACACGGGCCCTCTGAGTTTTTCTACCCTAATTGAGCCGACTAGATGCTCGATCCTACCTACCATAGGATCAAGGACAGGAATTTCCCGCCCCCCAAATTCCAACATGCCTGCACCGCCCGGGAATCGAACCTGGTACCTGCGGCATGAGAGGCGAGCACCTTGCCTCTTGACCAACATGTCCCCGCATTACGGAATGCAGACAATCTCATTGGTAAAACAAAACAAAAAAATCCAAGCCTGGCCAGAATAATCACTTGGGATGAAAGATTGGTCACCTAAATGGCTTCGGTTGATATCATAATAATCCTTTTCAGAACTGCATGGCTTAAAGCTTTAGTTCTACAAAGAAAACGATTGTTCTGGTCCAACCTCTACTCTGCCAGTGGCGGACCTAAATATTTGGGACCCTGAAGCTTGAACTGTGACGAGACTCTTTTGCAACCAGCAAACAATAGGGCAACATCCAAAATTCACTCATTAAAAAAAAAGTTTATTCAACCATCACGGCCCCTCTGGGATTGGGGGGGGGCCCTGGATCTTAAGCCTAATTAGTTTGGTAATGAATCCGCCACTGTGCTCTGCTCAGGAATGCATTACTTTATGTGTTTGGCTGGTGGCGCACTGAGCCAAGTCGTGTTTTGTCTCGGTGTGTGAGAAGGGACATTCCACGGTAACTGACAGGACGTTCGGACAATACTTTTTAAGAAAGAAAAGGCCACTTAATAAAAACCAACAATTTATTTCAAAATGGATTGAGTAATCATCCAGAAAGTCGGTATAGAAATGATAAAAATGTGTTTTAAATAATAAAAATTGAGATGAGTCCATTCAATTACCTCCACTTTAGTTGGTAACTGATGGGACAGAAAAAATACCATGTTTTTTACATAGGAAAATGAAACAGCAAAATTTGTGAAACCAAAACCAACAGGATTAGTGAACAGCGTTTTTCTACTTTAAATAAAATGCATTTGAGCATACAGAAAAGGCATAAATAATCAAGTTTTACTTTTAAGCACAATGGGGCAATAAGTTTGAGTAACTGATGGGACATAATCATGGTAACTGATGGGAGGTTGTAAACACGTGCTCTTTTCCAAGATGGTCGCTGGGTCACATGATCACGCAAGGAAGCTAAAGTCAACCAAAAATGCTAATTTAATTATTTCCCTCTACAACACAACCATTAATTTTTTTTCCTAGGTATGGTTTGAAAAATGGCTCTTAGGTAACATAGTATGTGGAATTTCCCAGATGTGAACTGGGAAGTCAAACGAGGCCTCACACACTGGCGAGACGTAGGCCTAAACAGGACTGTCTCAGGCTGACGGGTGACCGACTTAAGTCTGTTGTGTCTCTGATTTAGTGTGAGGTGTGAACTATGAAGTTAAACGGGGCCTCACACACTGTCGAGACCGAAACATATCTGTGCTGAGGTCTTTATTTTAGGAGATTCGCTGCGCTGGGCATTTACACCTCATTGTTTCTTGTTTTATTTTCGTCGAGTAGAATCAAAAAGCATGATCGGAAATTTCGTCCTTGAGCTCTTTTTCCATATTGGTGGTCGAAAATCAACGTAATCACATCTGTGTATTTCTGCGTAAGTTCTATTAGTCATTGCATCGAATCTAAATGCTCCTTTTAATATACCCTAGATCTGCATTATACGGTTGGGCTTCTAGAAAATCTGCGACATTTATCTTGCGCGGGTCCGCTAGTGAGTAAGAAAAAACCAAAAAAAAAGAAAACACGTAACGTCTTACTAGATCTAGAGGTAATTTGGCCAACGCTAACGACCACAGCAGGGATTTGTGATTGCTGGTAAATGCGATGCTTCAACAAAAAGAAACTCAAAAGAACCACAGATGATGCAAATCTGGCCGAAGATAAATGAACAGCGGACGAAGTGGCCCGGTAATCAAAGCCCTTGATCCGGACGGCGGAGATGAGATCCCCAGGTATTAGGTTCGAGTAGGGTTCAGGGGGTTGTGTTCAGTCCGAGCAGGCTATCCATTCTTGTGCACGCTTGAAAGTGTGTGTGTGTGTGTGTTTGGGGGGGGGGGCGATCCTCAGCGTACCAAAAGGTCCGTTGGGGAGGAAAGGGAGGGCTTCTTTGGAGTATTTTAACGCGTTTCAATTACGCGGTTTCGGTTTTATTTACATTTTTATCCCAGCAAATTAAGTAGCAAGATAAGAATACGAACATCCTGTTAGTAATGAAACGCCAAATAGTTCATGGAAAATGTCATTTAAAGTGGTCAAACTTAGGGTTTTTGTCAACATTCACCATTTCAATGGCTACACTCGTGCAAGGGAAGAGGGGAGAATCAAAAGAGCCCAAAATCGAACGTACATAGTGTCACGAGTGGAGTGAGCGATAGTTAATAATTACGGGGGGAAAGGAGGAGAGTAAAATTAACGCACGTAGACAAGTAAGTTAAAGCGTGCATGTTGTGAGTTGTGGGGGGTCTGAATGAGGCGAAAGCGCTGTATTACTATCACTGCAAGTTAGAAGGTCCTACTGAACGGACGCAAGAGAAAGCCCAGCGGGCGAACATAAGGGGAGCAGTCGGAAGACGGATGAGAGTGTTTTTTCCAGTGATGACTGGTGCCGAGGTCGGGCCGAAGAGCGCCGACTACGGTGAGCACAGGGGATAGGCCAGCATAGGGCCGGAGGCCACACATAGGCCAAGAGTGAGGCTGTCGGTGCAGGACAGTAGAGGCACATAAAGTCGTGGCAGTCAGGCCACGGACAGGGACGTAGATATGAGCGTGAATGTGATAATGTACTATTGCCATGTTGATGGGCTATTGAAATGATAATGTACTAGTGCCATGTTGATGGGCTATTGAAATGATAATGTGCTACTGCCCTGCTGAGGTGCTAGTGGAATGCTAAGGTGTATGACAATAGGAAGGTGATATTGAGAGACTGCGGTGCCAGTGAATTATTAATGTGCTATTAAGACCCTGAGGGGAGAGGCTGAGGCCGAAGTGCCTTTAGGAAGTAACTACCGGGTTGTGGATCCGAGGAAGAGTGCATGTGAGAATAAGGCCGTTGTACGGCAGTTAATTTCAATAATATAATGTATGTAATTGCGCTATTATCTGTATAATTATGTTTAATAAATGTGTGAGTCTGATGGGTTGTTCTGTTAAGTGTTAAACTTGTTCGTTCGTGATTGTTGTCCTGTCATAACTTATTACATCTCCCAGTCTGGGATTTGTGACACATAGGCCTGCTTGATGGGTGATCCCTTAGTCATTTCTGGCGATTTTTAATGGTACATGTATTCACATTCATGGGCGGCCCTACAAGGCCTAACCCAGCCAGAATCACTACGTCAAGCCGATGTACATTTCCGTAAGATTGGTATGATTACCGTAGAGGCGGGTTCCCTGCATCAAACCGACGTCGGTGCGATATCGTAACCAGCGGATCTACGTAGGAACGATGTCATCCCTATGGGCAAAACTTGACGTCAATCCTATACATCAGATTTCCTTAGGGCTGCTGGGTGTGAGGTCTCGCCTTCAATAGAGCTCCATTGGGCTGAAAAAGGCTGTGAAACTCACATCTAAACCCAAAACAACCAAAAAAATAGTGTGAGCAATCCATTCTGAAATTTGGCTCACGTGTTGCCGAATTGGCTTTAATTTCACTCTGTGCGCTTTTTCGCAGTTCTCACCAGCGAGCTCCAACCCATGGGAGATAATTCTTTGCGTGACAGGTCAGGTTCCTGTTTGTCTTGAATAATTCATTGGCTCCATTGCAGAATCAACAAACAGTAGCAGGGAACAGAGGAAGGGCGAAGCCGAATCAAGTATAGAGTTACAAAGCAGAAGTAGAGCGAAAAAGAAAGGTACAACTGAAAAATACAGTTGTGAAGCAAAGACACAGCAATGTTAGGGCTGTAATGGGAATTTGCTGGCTTGAAAAGAAAACAAAACTACAAAAAAGCTTGGGGGAGAGGGGTCGCAGCAGGGGGGACAACTGAAATGGGATGAAATACTGGTAATTGTAGAAGTAGTACATGTAGTAGTAGCAGTAGTAGTAGTGGTAGTAGTAGTAGTAGCAGTAGTAGTAGCAATGGTAGTTGTAGTAGTGGTAGTAGTAGTGGTAGTAGTAGTAGTAGCAGTAGTAGTAGTAGTAGTAGTAGGAGGAGTAGTAGTAGCAGTAGTAGTAGTAGTAGTAGTAGTAGCAGTAGTAGTAGTAGTAGTAGTAGTAGCAATGGTAGTAGTAGTAGTGGTAGTAGTAGTAGTAGTGGCAGTAGTAGTAGTAGTAGTAGTAGTAGGAGTAGTAGTAGTAGCAGTAGTAGTAGTAGTAGTAGTAGTAGCAGTAGTAGTAGTAGTAGTAGTAGTAGTAGCAATGGTAGTAGTAGTAGTGGTAGTAGTAGTAGTAGTGGCAGTAGTAGTAGTAGTAGTAGTAGTAGTAGTAGTAGTAGTAGCAATGGTAGTAGTAGTAGTGGTAGTAGTAGTAGTAGTGGCAGTAGTAGTAGTAGTGGCAGTAATAGTAGTAGTAGTAGTAGTAGTAGTAGTAGTAGTAGTAGTAGTAGTAGTGGTGGTAGTAGTGGCAGTAGTAGTAGTAGTAGTAGTAGTGGCAGGAGTAGTAGTAGTAGTTATTGTTGTTGTTGTTGTTGTTGTAATAGTGATAGTAGTAGTAGTAATAGCAGCAGCAGCAGCAGCAAGCAATAGTAGTAACAGCAACAACAAAATAATAATGATAACGATAATAATATAACAACAACAGCAACAAGAATAATAGGCTAATTGTATTTTGCCAAAACCCCATATCAGAAAAACAAACAACAAGAGAACTACGCAATAAATTTTCAGAGAATGAAAGTAAAAGAAACCATACGAGATTGTCACTTAAAAGAAAATGACAATACTTGAATTTGAAAAAAAAAGCTTCGAAAAAAGTCCTACAAAAAGACGGATCAATATTTCAAACTCAGAACCACCGACTTCGGCTGTCAGAAGTTTTACGGCTTCCACGCTTCCGGCACTATTATCCGAGACACAGAATACCGAGACGGACCATTCTTTCTTTCAGTATATGTCCACAATTTGCGCGCGTATAAACACGGCGAGTACTACTCACAGAGCTCTGTGGTACTAGTCTTTTTCATTCAATTATGAAGGGACGTGGTGCGAATTGTTGCACTGTTGACATGAATGATACGCGCAAGTCGGCGGGCGGAATTTGGCGAATTGAACCGTCTCGGTATTCTGTGTCTCGGCTATTATCGTTATTTCGCATACACGGAATTATCGCGCAGTCTGAATACTCAGACCCGTTTTCCGGGACCCGACGGCAACAATGTCCCATTCTGCAACGCAAATTGCAGGTCAGTATCGTTTTCTTAATAGGTTTTGTTATGTGTTTTTTTGCATTTCCCGAAGTTTCTGAACAATCCAGGGTGGCGCTGTTTATTGAGCTCAGAGGTCTTGTGTTTTTGATGTTGTTGCTTCGCAATCCATTCCTCAACTTCGATCACCAACTGTAACCCACCTATAACACTCTTTCCCCTGCTAATGTGATATGTCTCTCTCTCTCTCTCTCTCTCTCTCTCCCTCCCCCCCTCTCTCTCTCTCTCTCTCTCTTTCTCAGTCTCTCTATATATCTTTCTGTCTCTCTCTCCCCCTCTCTCTCTCTATCTGTCTGTCTGTCCGTCCATCCGCCCGTCTGTCTGTCTGTTAGCCTGTCTGTCTGTCTGTTTGTGTGTCTGTCTGTCTGTCTGCCTGCCCGAATTGAGTGTGAAGTCATGGACGGGGGGTGGGGGTGGGGGGATACGGAACAAAGAAATAAGAAAACTGATTAACTGCCATTGCGCACACAGACGTTTGGCCTCGATTTAACTAGGTTCAAGGTGAAGGCAAGTGGTCAATTACCGGGCAGCATAAGACTCTAGACCTGGACGCAGATGAATACACAAGGGATCTGTCAGTGCCCAGTTATGCGGGATGATGGAAAAGTCAGTATTATTTCGGGCCATACAAGCGAATTCTCAGCCTATGTAGATGCCAAGGTCTTGTACAGTCACTTGATCTTGGTATACTGAAGACACTAGATACAGGGGTGGATCTACTAAGAAACTAAGTGAAGCTTAAGCTTCAGGGCCCCTGCTCCTGGAGGAGTCCCAAAGAAACTTTTTTTTAAATTAGTGAATTTTGGATGTTGCCCAATTGTTGCCGGTTGCGCGGGGGGGGGGGGGGGGGGAGGAGGGCATAACAGTTCAAACTTCAGAGTCCCAAAACTGGTTACGCCACTGACTATATACAATAAGATGAGACACACCTTTCTTCGCACCTCTAAAAAAGATGTGTCCACAGTTTGCGTGCTGATCGAGGGCAGGGCCCATGGCGTATTGCATAAGAATGCTTGCTATAATGATAAATAAATTGGAATTTTGGGATTTTTCTCATATTTTCCTGTGTCTGATCCTATGGCAGGGCGCTGCACTGTGGCGACGATGTGCCTGCTCCAGTTGTAACTGGGCTGCAATGACACAAAGGCAAATTTCCCAAATGGGATTATAGAATTATACAAAATACAAAAATACAAAACTACAAATTTCGTAATGTTAGGCTTCAACCTTTGTTGGGTTTCTATCTTTAAAAGTATTCTTTCTAAAGATCCAAAGAGCTACGCGTTCTTCAGGAGCTTCCACGGGTTCAAACAACAGTAACAATTCAGTTAGCTATCCTATGATGAAACTATAGAGTCTGAAAACCTTTACTTAAAGTATACTCCTGATCTTAACTCTTTCCCTGCGGTACAACGCACACTGCGTGGCACACTTCCCTAGCGGCAGCCGGTACCACGCAGCCTGCGTTATGAAATTGTAAAGGTATTCCTTGACCACTGCAATGGAAAAATGTTAGCATACCATGACACTGAACCTTAAAAATGGAATTCTTGATAAAGTTTCCTTTGTCCTAGCGTGTCCAGCGATACCACGTGTGCGATAAGTGTGTAGTTTGGGCAGCTGTTGTGTTGTAAGGTGATCTTTGTTTACAAAATTAATATGCAGTGCACTATGGCGTATGACCCCAGGAAGTGCTCCGTCCAGACGTGGAATGCTGGCCCTTAGGGAAAGAGTTAAATGCATTTCTAGTTCACCTCACCTGTCGGCTTCATCGTCATCGATGTTAGCTGCTACAGTGGATGTCACGACAAAATCTCCTCCACCCAATCCTGTCCTTAGCTTTCCTAGTTAGTTCACTTATTTCCAGCTGGCTGACTTTCTTGATGTTATCGTGATATGTAATGGGTGGTCTTCCTTGTTTTCTCTTTGTTTCTGTCTTTCCTTGAAGGATTGATATCATAAGGGCCGTGCTTTTGTTTCGGGCCGCGTGGCCGATGTATGCAAGTCTTCTTTTATTTATTTCAGGTGTTATTCTTCTGGTGGTGCCAAGCTGTTCTAAGATGCTTGTATTTGTTCTCCTTTCTGTCCAACTTATTCTGAGTAGCCTTCTGTAAAGCCACATTTCAGCTGCCTCCAATCTTGTTATGTCTGCCTTTTTGAGTGTCCAGGCTTCACAACCGTATAGTAGGACTGGCCAGATCAAGCACTTAAGTATGTTCACTTTGAGGTCCGTTGGTGTGCCTCTGTCCTTCCAAATGTTGTTTAGTTGAACCATTTTGTGTTTTGCCATTCCTATCCTTGTTTTTATGTCCTTTGAGCAGCTTCCATCTTGCGATTTATGTGATCCTAGGTATTTGAAATCAGTCACTTTTTCTAGTGCTGTTTTGTTTACTAGTATCTCCTGGTGTTCATGGTGCCCTGTTCCAGTATGCATGACTTTCGTTTTCTTAGCATTTAGGTGTAGGCCTGCTGTCTTGCCCGCTTCATCCACTCTGTGCAACACTCTTTTCATGCTGGTGATGTTATCTGACATAAGAGCTGTGTCATCAGCGTAGCGAAGGTTTGTGATGTTTCGGCCTCCGATCTTTATTCCCATATCTTCTATGTCTGCGTTTCTCATGATCTGCTCAGTATAAATATTGAAAAGATGAGGTGAAAGTATGCAACCCTGTCTGACTCCATTCTCGATGTTGAAATATGGACAGTTCTCATTGTTCCATCTAATCGTTGCCTTTTGTTCGTGGTATAGTGCAGCGATGAGGGTCACAAGGTGTTTCGGGAATCCCATCTTAATCATTATATCGAACAGGTGATGGTGCCTAACGCTGTCGAACGCTTTGCTGTAGTCTATGAACGTGATGAAGGCTTCGTTTCCATTGCTTCTTATCTGTTCAATCATTATTTGTAGTATGAAGAGCATGTCAGCGGTTCCTCTGTTGGTCCTGTAACAAGCTTGACATTCTGATAGTTCCTCTTCTACCTTAGATTTCATTCTGTTGAGTATGATGATGAGCAGGATTTTGCTGGTGTGACTGGTGAGGGCGATGGTTCTATAATTTCCACAGTCTTTGACATTGCCGCTTTTGTATAGCATGACGAATTCTTGTAGCTTCCAGTCTGTTGGCCATTCATTTGTCTGCCAAATTTTGCAGATCATTTGGTGGAGTGCTTTTATTCCTGATTCGCTGGTATGTTTCAGGAGTTCACCTGGTATGTTGTCTAATCCAGGGGATTTTCCATTCTTTATTTGTTTTATTGCAGCCTGTACTTCCTCCAAGAGAGGTTCTGGTTCTTTATCTATCTGTTGTGAGTCTGGTTGTTGGAGGTCCCTCGGGTCTGGTCTGATGTTGTCCGCAAACAGCATCTTGCCGTATTCGTGCCATCTTGAGAGCACATCTTTTGTGTTTGTCAGTGTTGTGCCTTCTTTGTTGTTCAGACTCAAGTTCTGTGGTTGGAAATCCCTCTTTTTTACTTTTCTTATTTGTTCAAACATTTCTTTTGACTTTCTTTGTGTATTACATTCTGTTATGTTTGCACACTCTCTTTCTAACCATGCATTCTTGTCTCTTCTGATCTTTGTTTGGATTTCCTTCTTCAGTGCATGATATTCATCTTGTTTACTAAGTTTTCTGGCTTTGCTCTTTCTTTTTGCAAGCTCTATCACTTCTTCACTGATGTATGGTTTGGGAGTTTTCCTCGTTCTTTTCCCGAGTTTCTAGTTAATCAACAGAAAAGAAAAGGATAAAATTCCTTCAAGGAGTTCATCGAATATCTGCCAAAACTGCCATCCTCAGTGTTGCGACTACACTTGGGCGGCTTCAGGACGGGGTCAGGTATATAGTTAACTCGATTATAAATATTCTGCCCAGGGGAAACATTGGTCTGGAGGCAAAGTGCTCCTCTTTCATGCCGAAGGTATCGGGTTGAATCCCCGGTGGGTATAGGCATGTTGGAATTTTTAAAATATTTTTTTTTGGGGGGGGCGGGGGGCGGATTTCTGTCCCTGATCCTATGATAGGTAGGATCGAGTACCTAGTCTTCTCGGATAAGGGCGAAAAATTCGGTGCACATTGCCTACGATAAAGATATCTTAGCAGCTGGAAATCGAGAGGAACAGGCCGAACAAGGCCGCTGCCCGGGGTAAAAATTCTTTTTAAAAAAAAACAAAAAAACTCATCCCTATGACAAAAACACACAAAAACAAGAAGAAAAAAAACTCATCCCTATGACAAAAACACACAAAAACAAGAAGAAAAAAAACTCATCCCTATGACAAAAACACACAAAAACAAGAAGAAAAAAAACTCATCCCTATGACAAAAACACACAAAAACAAGAAGAAAAAAAACTCATCCCTATGACAAAAACACACAAAAACAAGAAGAAAAAAAACTCATCCCTATGACAAAAACACACAAAAACAAGAAGAAAAAAAACTCATCCCTATGACAAAAACACACAAAAACAAGAAGAAAAAAAACTCATCCCTATGACAAAAACACACAAAAACAAGAAGAAAAAAAAAGTAAAAACAAGAAAAGTGAGGTGTAAATGCCAAGATCAGCGAAACGTCTTAAAATAAAGGCCTAAAAGCACTCCATTCCGGGTAACAGCAGAATCCCCTACACAGCCAACATTAGTTAGTATGTCTCTGGCAGAGATCTTCGCGGCTTGTTCCCCCGAGGAGAGACACTTTCATCAATTATGCCATTTCTTGCCCACATCTGCAAAGGGGACAAAACCTGAAATTGCCCAATAATTTCTCCTAATTATGTCCCGTTGAGCCCCTTAGCCCAGGTCAGTGTCGCAGAATGATTATCTGCCCCGGCCCTGTGGACAATGGAATTGTGTTGGTATGCGGGTCAGAGATTGCAGTCGTGTGATCGATTTTATATTATCGGCTAAGATTTGCGTGCCAAGTGGTCAGACTTTGGCACAACGCAACCTTAGCTCTTGTTTGTTCCAACGCCACTTTTTTGCACAACTGAGAAATTCGACGTTAAACGTTTGCGGCTTTTAGTGTTATGATAAGGAGTTAGAATAAATCAGAACTGTGAAACAGCTTGGTAAGTGCCACAGCGCATTTTAAACATGTATCAAAATGTGCGTTTGTTATACCTCTTCTACATAAATACTAAAGATCTCTAGTTTTTCAGAAAATGGAGATAGAACAAACAAGAACTTAGACTGCGATAAGCTAAACAAGCTATACGGCCAAGGGCCTCTCTATACGCAAGGGTCTCACAAAATTTAAGAAATGTGTTAATACCTTTTTAAAATTACCATCATACTATATTTTGTTCTTGTTTGTTGCCTTACTGTGTAAAATACAATGTCAAAATTGGGCAAAAAGAAAAAAGTTGTATGTAGCAAAGCCCCGCGTAAGAAATAATACCCTGCTGAGACCCCACAGTTTGTCTGTGGTTTTTATAATATTTCGTCAATCGTGTAAAATACAACCGTCCCCTAACAACGGTTGTTATGGGACCGTAATTAAGAGCGGGAGTTTGGACTGGGGAATGAAAGATCAAGTTTTATTGCGTGGTAGTCACAAATTTTGTGTTTCTGTCCGATAGCGGAGACATATTATCATGAATTATTCAGCACGAAATGCCCCCAGTTATCGTGCCATTTGAATATCGGATTGACTGTAAGAAAAGACAAAAGGTGGGGGTGGGGGAGGGAGGGGGGCCATGGAGAGAGGAAGAGAAGGAGGGAGGGACTGAGGCGGAAAGGAATGGAGGAACTGGGAGGGAAGGAGAGGAGGTGGGAGGGAGGAAGAGAGAGAAATGAAAGTCCAAGAGGGAGCAAGACAGGTGGAAGGTGGGAGGGAGGGATAGAGGGGAGAAGATAGACTGAGAGAGAGAGAAAGAGGAGTGACGGGAGAGAGGGAGAGAGGAATGAAGTGAGGAAGAGAAGAAGAGGCAGAGGGAGGGAGAGAGAGAAAGAGCGATGGAGGAAGGGGAAAGAGGAATGAAGTGAGGAATAGAGGGAAGGAGAGGGGAGGCTGGGAGAGAGAAACAAGGGGGGAGGGGAGGCCGAGTGAGAGAGAGAGAGAGAGAGAGAGAGAGAGAGAAGAAGAGGAAAGAGATAAGAGAAAACAAGAAGAAGAAAGAAACAGAATCAATTAACTCCACAGTCGCCCCAATATGTATCCAGCTATGCAGGTCTCATCATAGAAATAACTGAAAAAAACAGTTAATTTTTTTTCTGACACAGGCGAAATCAATATGAATTAATACATGCAACTTTTTGCTTTAGCTAGATCTAGCAATGCCATTATAGCTGAAACACAGCATAGGGTGAGTGGAGGGTAGCCGGACTGAAGGCATTCGGAATTTCTGTGTCATGTTTCACGATAGCTGTAGCATCTGCAAGCTATCCCTTGCCCTCCCCCGTTTTCTTGTTACACTGGTGAGCATGTGTTCATTTCTTCTTGACAACCGCCAGAGTGTACTGTACTCCGTGACCTGACCTTCTTTTCTAGTGAGTAGTTTTTTTCCTCGCTCGCTTGTTGTCAGGTGTTTTGACTCGTTCAGTAAATATTAGTATGTTCCCGAACATTCGATAACACTGTGGAGAAGGATGTTTACGCCAGATTTGGCCTTGAGTGATGTAACCTGATGACGTATTGATGCGTGATTGGTTAGTTTGTGCGAGGGCAAAGGTAACGTTTATTTCGGGAACTTTCTGTAGGAATGTTTATATATATAGACCTGTGTGAGTGGTTGGGGGGGGGGGTGAGTAAGTGAGTTTCCTTTTGTGTGGCGTAGATATTTAGTTTCGCTGGCGTCTTCCTAGTAATTCATTGTTCACTATACAGTTATTAAACTTTAGTATTATTTAATCTATCGTCGGATCTCGTGTTTATTTATTTTACAGCTGTAATAGTTTCGTTTTCTAAAGGGTTGTAGTTAGATCAACTAACTCCCCCCTACTATAACGTGCTAGAACAACCTCAGCTGTTACATATTGGGGGCTCGTCCGGGATCCGACCATATTCGAGCGGACCAGATCAAAATTACTAGATTTATTTACATAGTTTATTGTAGAATATCATCGACAAGCTATCTACAACATGTCGGAGGTTATTGGAAGGCTTAGCCAGGAAGCAGACGCCTTGGAGCTCACTGGGAAGGAGAGACAGGACTACATCCGTGAAGGCCTAAGGGAGGAAAGAGAGAGAGAGAGGCAAGATCGCATGGAGCAACTGAAGATAGAGGCTCAAGAGAAGGAGGCTCAACGACAACACGAGCTGGAGATGGAGAGGATCCGCCATCAGCGTGGAGGCGAGTCGACGCAGGGGACCAGCGACCACGCCAGTTCCAAGAGACCCAAGCTACCTGCATTTCAGGACAAGAAGGACGATCTGGATAGCTGGTTGCTGCGGTTTGAGAGGTTTGCTGAGACAGCTGAATGGCCCAGATCCACCTGGACGACATCACTGTCTGCCCTGCTGACCGGGAGAGCTTTGGAGTGCTTCTGCAGACTACCGATCGACGAAGCCAAGGACTACGACAAGGTCAAGGAAGCGTTGCAGAAGAGGTACAACCTGTCAGAGGACGGATACAAACTCATGTTCAGACAAGGTAAGCCTGAAGATGGAGAAGATGTTGGAATGTTTTTGACCAGGATCAAGACCTATTTAGAGAGGTGGATAAAGCTGTCGAAGACGGAGGAGACCTACGAAGGAGTGAGAGATCTGTTCGTCAGAGAGCAATTCATGGATGCCTGCCCACCAGACCTTGCAACCCATGTGAGGGAGAGGAAACCAAAGACGCTACAGGACATCGCAGATTCAGCGGAGGCGTACCTGGTAGCGAGGAACCGGACACTCAGCGGGAGCGCCAGACTGCAGAGCCGGCCAGTGCGACAGAGGCCCAACGGAGACAGAAGCCCACAGGTCTGCCATAGGTGCCAGAGGCCGGGACACAAGGCGACGGAGTGTCGTGCAAAGTTAAACGACAAAGGTGAGTTGAAATGTTACCTTTGTGGAAAGCCAGGCCACGTTCGGAGGATGTGTCCAGCCCAGAAGGATATGGGACGAGGCAAGCCGAACAAGGCGGCGGCGGCCGTAGTGATAGCGGCGGACGAGTCGTCAAGACAAGATGTGACGACGGCTGACACCAGCATCAACGTTCAAGCGGTAATGAAGGACGGAAAGCTACAGTTAGCGGTGCCTGTTACTTGCGGAGGATGCAGTGACGGAAGGACCGTGGAGAAACTGAAGTTACCAGTGATGAAGGGCTTGATTGGAAATCGAGCGGTAGATGTCCTAAGAGATACCGGCTGTGAAGGTGTAGTGGTGCGGCGAGCACTGGTGGACGACGGACAGCTCACCGGTGGGAAGAAACTTATCGCGAGGATCGATAACTCCTTGCTAGCGGCGGAGGAAGCCGTTATCGACGTGAAGACGCCTTACCTGACGGGCAAAGTGACGGCGCTGTGTCTCCCGGAGACCATCTGCGACCTAGTAGTCGGGAACGTGGACGGAGCGAAGGACCCGTACGACCCTGATACTGAGGTGATGGTAGGAGCGGTGACCACGAGGGCCCAAGAGAAGAGGAAGGACCGGTCTACGTCGCTGAAGGTGCCGAGGGCAGAACGGCACGCGGGAGTGGATAGAGAGGAACTTATCCGACTCCAAGAAGAAGACGAAGTCATTAGGAAGTTAGAGCAGAAGAAGATCCCAACTAATAGGGGCAATAAATCTGTTCATTTTGAGAAACATGGAGGAGTACTGTACCGGATCTACAAGGACCTGAGACAGGCGACGGTTATGAGGCAAGTGGTACTACCCGAGAAACTGAGAGAGTATGTACTGAGTGTAGCCACGACTCGATCGTCGGAGGACACTTCGGCGTGAAGAAAACCAAAGACAGAGTTATGAGCAATTTTTATTGGCCTGGAATTGAAGGTGACGTCGCGAGATACTGCCGCTCATGCGACATATGCCAGAGGACGGTGAACAAAGGAGCGACCCCAAAGGTGCACCTGCAGAGTATGCCAGTAGTGGACGTACCATTTAGGCGAGTGGCCGTGGACTTAGTAGGACCTATCGACCCCCCAAGTGAAGGTGGACATCGGTATATCCTGGTGTATATAGACTACGCTACTCGTTACCCCGAAGCCACACCCTTGAAGAAGATCGAGGCAGAAACGGTAGCAGAAGCCTTAGTGAACATCTACAGCCGTTTGGGTATGCCCGAAGAGATCTTGTCGGACCAAGGGACCCAGTTTATGTCAGATGTCATGAAGGAAACGAATAGACTACTGGGAATTCGACAGTCGACCACTACAGTCTACCACCCTATGTGCAACGGGTTGGTGGAGCGATTCAACGGCACGCTGAAGAAAACATTGAGACGACTGTGCGCAGAGCAACCCAAGCAGTGGCACAGATACATCAACCCGCTGCTCTTCGCATATCGTGAAGTTCCCCAAGAGTCGACCAAGTTTGCCCCATTCGAGTTGCTGTATGGGAGAACTATGAGAGGACCAATGCACATTTTACGACAACTATGGACCAAGGATGTAGAGGAGCCGGAAACGAAGACCAGTTACCAGTACGTCATGGAACTACGTGAGAGGCTGGAGGACACATGGAAGTTAGCGACGGAAGAACTCTCCAAGGCTCAAGGTAGACAGAAGACCTACTACGACCGGAAAGCGCGAGAGAGGAAGTTCCGCCCCGGAGATGAAGTGTTGGTGCTACGGCCGACGAACACTAACAAGCTCCTAGTCCAATGGAAGGGACCATATAAGGTAGTCTCAGTTGTCGGTGTTAACGACTATAGAGTCAAGATGGGTGCAAAAGAAAAGACATTGCACGCCAACCTCCTCAAGAGATACATTCCAAGGACGTCAAAAGCAGCAGCAGTGGCAATGGAACCGAGACCTATTGTGACCGAGATGTGTGGGATGGACAACAGTAGGAGAGATATCACGCCTGGACATGTCAACGCCATAAAGGACGGCGGCGGTGATAGTGCTGAGACTGTACTGGCAGAGGACGACATGATGGACAAGAGTCAACCCGTGGAGTCAGCTGGCATGACAATCATCGAGGACTGCGACCTGGAAGGCGACAACGGTGGAACGACGGAGGACCTTGCCGACCTAGGAAGCTGGGACCAGAAGGAAAGCTACAGAGATGTCCAGTATGGAACGCAACTGACATCGGAACAACGTCAAGAACTCTGCGATGTGGTGAAGAATTACCAGCACGTCTTCACCAATCTCCCTGGATGCTGTCAGTTGGGTGAACATCGCATCGACCTGACGACAGAAGTACCAGTTCGTCAACGACCATACCCGGTGCCCTACGCTATGCGCGACTCATTGAAGGAGGAGCTTAGCACCATGGGACGGCTGGGCATCATTCGAAGGAGCTCATCAGCTTATGCTTCACCTATTGTTGTCGTCAAGAAGAAGGACGGATCCAACCGAGTCTGCATCGACTACAGGAGGTTAAACAAGATCACAGTATTCGACCCTCATCCGACAGCAGCGCCATCAGAAGTGTTTCAGAGTCTCTCGAGAGGAAAATTATTCTCTCGGATTGACCTGAGCAAGGGATACTGGCAAGTGAAAGTTCGAGAGCAAGACATTCCCAAGACGGCGTTCGTCACCATGGGCGAACACTATGAATTCATTCGGATGCCTTTTGGGATGATGAACTCAGGAGCCACGCTGAACAGGATCGTAAAGCCATTGATCCGTGGAATGAACAATGTGACAGCATATGTGGACGACCTGCTGATTCATACAGAGACATTCGACGAGCATGTGAAGACTCTCAAGGACTTACTGCAGAGGATGGACCAAGCTGGATTAACTGCAAGACCATCGAAGTGTCTGATTGGAACGTCTGAAGTAGACTTTGTTGGACACTTAGTGGGAGAAGGTATGATTGGCCTGTTAGAAGAGAATGTATGTAAGGTACGAGACGCACCCAGACCCACCACTAAGAAGGAAGTGAAAGCATTCTTAGGATTAGTGGGATATTACCATGAATTTATTCCTAACTTTTCAGCGATTGCATCACCATTGTCTGATTTACTTAGAAAGGGTCAGCCCAATATAGTTCAGTGGGATGAAACGCAGGAGAAAGCGTACACCTCTTTGAAGAATGTTATTATCTCCAAACCCGTGTTATGTTTGCCAGATTTTTCCAAAGAGTTTGTCTTAGCAGCTGATGCATCAGATCGCGGATTAGGCGCTAGTCTTATGCAAGAACACGAGGGAAAGTTGTACCCTGTGGCATATGCTAGTCGTAAGCTATTGCCTCGTGAGACAAAATATTCGGTCTCAGAGCGCGAATGTTTAGCTATTGTTTGGGCTGTAAAAAAGTTTACTTTGTATTTGTATGGAAAGGAGTTTGTGCTCCAAACTGACCATCGGTCATTAGAGTTTTTGAACTCTGCCAAGTTTGACAGTCCAAAGTTATTACGATGGAGTTTATTTTTACAGTCTTATCGATTCAGGATTCACTGCGTAAAAGGCAGAGAAAATGTCTGTGCCGATTTCCTGAGCAGGGTATTTTAAAGTAGTACACTATCAGTGAAATGCATTGTAACCCATACTTTTGCCTACTAGATGAATTTCTAGGACGGCAGTATTGTACTGTAATTGGGGACGTAGTTCATCTGTGACTGAATATTGAATTGATGGCTGATAGAGAGTCATGATGTGTTAGATTAGTTACCAATTGAACTTGGTGTAATTTTTGGAAAATGTAACCCAAATGGGGACTGCGAGCAAGCAGTGTTTGTGTTATGTTGCAATGTTGTAACTTGTTTTGACCTAATATGATGAAGAAAGACCCTAACCAGTGGTCGGTATGTATTGGTATTTTTGCCATTGTACCTATGAGTTATACATTTTGGAGATAACCATGTTATGTACAACAAGTTATATGCTATGATTCGTGCACGAAGCATTGTGTAAACGATGGGCCATCGTTTCACCATATATGATTTGTAATAATATCATTGACCATTGTTTCACCACAGTGGTGGCGTTGTGTTATTTTGACTAGTAGGCCTACTGTCTACTATTGGGAAGCAATGACGGTATTGTATTAGTTATGGTATTAGTGATGCAAAGGATATTGCATTGTATTGTATTTGCGATGAAATTTGGGAAGGCACTGAAATTGTTAATAATTGTAATAGAATTAGCAACTACCTTTGTGAGATTGGGAGTACTGTAAGATTGTTATTTCAAGATATTGCAGACGCTGAATAATGTTTCGGAGTTGAAAATATTCAACTTAAATTGGGGAGTTGTGTAGCATCTGCAAGCTATCCCTTGCCCTCCCCCGTTTTCTTGTTACACTGGTGAGCATGTGTTCATTTCTTCTTGACAACCGCCAGAGTGTACTGTACTCCGTGACCTGACCTTCTTTTCTAGTGAGTAGTTTTTTTCCTCGCTCGCTTGTTGTCAGGTGTTTTGACTCGTTCAGTAAATATTAGTATGTTCCCGAACATTCGATAACACTGTGGAGAAGGATGTTTACGCCAGATTTGGCCTTGAGTGATGTAACCTGATGACGTATTGATGCGTGATTGGTTAGTTTGTGCGAGGGCAAAGGTAACGTTTATTTCGGGAACTTTCTGTAGGAATGTTTATATATATAGACCTGTGTGAGTGGTTGGGGGGGTGAGTAAGTGAGTTTCCTTTTGTGTGGCGTAGATATTTAGTTTCGCTGGCGTCTTCCTAGTAATTCATTGTTCACTATACAGTTATTAAACTTTAGTATTATTTAATCTATCGTCGGATCTCGTGTTTATTTATTTTACAGCTGTAATAGTTTCGTTTTCTAAAGGGTTGTAGTTAGATCAACTAACTCCCCCCTACTATAACGTGCTAGAACAACCTCAGCTGTTACAATAGCCTTTTTTCTTTTTTCAGAACTGAACATAAAAACAAAATCGATCGTATCTTATCTGATCTTTCATTTTCCTTCATCTAAAAGCCCCTCCACCCCCCCTCCCCCCCCCCCCGGCACACAAAAAAAACGCACATACGACATATATACATACACACAAACACATACACACACTCACACACCATCCCCTTGTTCTGTCTGGTTGCCAATGAATTTATTGACTGACCCAACTATAAAGCTCATACGATGATAAAATGTTATCATCCCCCCGGGATTTAGATAACACAGCATATGTAACGAACAGTGTTATCAAGAAACCACAGAAAAGTAGAAAAGAATCGCGAAAGAGATATCTTTGAGAAGAAAGCTAAAAATCAATTTAAATATTAGACACGGGTATTGTTATCGAGCCCAGCGGCTGGGCGGCTGCTCCTAGCCCAATGGGTTATAATTATCGTAGTCTGGTGGTTCATGACCCGGAAAGCGGGGGTGGGGGCTATGGGGTGATGGTGGATTTAAATGGGTTGGGGGGCCGGGACGGGCTAATTCAGATAAGGGATGAAAACCTGAAATGCCTCTGCAGGGTTGCCCAAACGACAGCAGCGCTGGCCAGAGTAAGATTCATCTGGAATGACAGAAACATCACAATCAGTTCCATGATCAGCCTGATACGCTCCCTGGTCATTGCCATATTCCTCTATGCCTGTGAGACGTGGACTCTGGCAGTTGAACTTGAGAGAAGGATTCAGGCACTGGAGATGAAATGCTTCCGAAAAAATCCTTGGCATCGCATACAAAGACCACATTACCAACTTGGAGGTCCAGACCAGAGTAAGGCAAGCCATTGAACCACACGAAGACCTGTTGTCCACAGTGAAAACAAGGAAAATGAGATGGTACGGTCATCGCGTATCAAGATCAACAGCACTTGCCAAAACCATTCTACAAGGAACAGTGTGAAGAGGCAGGAGAGGAAGACAGAGAAAGAGATGGCAGGATAACATCCGTGAATGGACTGGCCTCACACTCAGCAACTGCCTAAGAGCGTCTGAGAACCGGGAGGAATGGAGGAAGCTGGTTGCGAAGTCTTCTGTGACGGCCCAACGGTCTTCTAAGACTCCGGGATAGAGAAAGAGAGAGAGAGAGAGCGAAAGGGAGAGAGAGAGATAAAGAGAGATGGAAAGAGAGAGAGAGAAAGAAAGAGAGAGAGAAAGAGAGAGAGAGAAAGAGAGAGGGACAGAAAGAGAGAGACAGAGAGAGAGACAGAGAGAGAGAGACAGAGAGAGAGAGAAAGAGAGACAGAGAGAGAAAGAGAGACAGAGACAGAGAAAGAGAGACAGAGAGAGAAAGAGAGACAGAGAAAGAGAGAGAGAGGAAAGAAAGAGAGAGAGAGAGGGGGGGGAGAGGGAGAGAGAGAGAGAGAGAGAGAGAGAGAGAGAGAGAGAGAGAGAGAGAGAGAGGGGGGAGAGAGAGAGAGAGAGAGGCCTGATTGAGGAGGTGGGGATATCTGAGCTGTAAGCTGCGGGTCCAGTGAGTCAAGTCTATTTTGTCTCAGTATTTAGTCTGTTTCTCTAGGTCGGACGTGTCCAAAATGTTCTGAGTCAGCCGAAGGAAAGAGAGAAATCGCGCACTGTGTCAAATCAAACATAACACAGACTTGACTCAGTACGTAGTCAGTCCTAAATGTTGCATAATTACCATATGTTGCGCGACAAGGTGAAATTTGAGTTAAATCCTACAGACAGTTTTCGAGCAAATCCATATTGATCTCGCTCAGTCTAACACAGACGTACTATGAGTCAGCCAGTGTTTATCCTTAGGAACTTCTTGTTTTCACCCTACATTCACGTCTCAAGGCTTTTTCTTCCCATTACTGGCGGATTCATTAGTGGCGGACCTAAATTTTTGGGACCCCGAAGTTTGAACTCCTATGGGGCCCCTGCGCAGCCGGCAAAAATAGGGATTAAGAGCCCTGAAGCTTTAAGCTTCATTAGTTTTATAGTAGCTCCGCCCCTGGGGTTCATAAAGAATGTTTCATTCTTTTCTCTTGGTATTTTTCATTTCCGCCAGCGATTTTTGAGACATCGTCTGGCGGGTTCTGTCTAGTCCACAGACCTAGCTGCTCTTGATGGAACAAACCCGGGGTCAATAGAATTCAACAAAGGACGCGGCGATCAAGCTGAACATCAATAGAAATGATTATATCGTGGGTGCCTGCGCAAAGACCGTATCGCCAGTTTTGTTATATTTTACAGGAGAGCGATTTCAAAATTTGACATGAAGTATCAAATGTCTGTTACGAACTTTAAATTCTCATCAATAATTAGGCCAGTTAATTCGATAATGGAATTTCCATCATGTCAAAATGTAGTATTCACCAAGGCGAAACAGAATATGCCAAAAAAACAAACATCGAAAATTTTCGATTTACGTTGTTTGCGCAGGCACCTCTTGGTATACAATCTGGAATAAAAACAGATATCGAAAGTGACCCTGTATTTCTACAATCCATATTTCACGTGGCCACGTGAGATGAGTCGGATATCAAAGGGTGTCTCATTGAAAAAATCGGAGTTTCGTGGTGGTGGGTTAAAATATAATATAGAATTTTCGTTGTTCACAGAAACCTAAATTTTAGCCATTTTTCTATCATAAAATAAAGGTTTTATGCATCAACTCGACTGTTTTTTTTTTCGACGTTTCCTCTTGAAATCCCTGTCAGAGGAATCTGTTTATACATCTCAGTATCTTCAAATGTTCACAACTGCCTGCAGGATTTAACCCAAATTTTGTACTGTCTAGGTTCATATTTCACACTAAACTTACTGTAACTGATTTTTTTACTTGTTGGACTGCAGCCCGATTTTGGATTTAGCGTCTTTGTACTTTGACATGAGAAATTGAATCAGTTGCTGAAATTCTCAAAACTATAACAAAATACAATTAGAAAACCGAATAATCAAAAAACATTTCAACAGAACCACTCTGAGCGCAAATGTAAACGACTTCCCACGTAGTCTTGTCTAAGTGACAAAGGGGCCTTATATGCAGACCTCTTGCACAAATGTATTCATTACAAAAAGAACATCTTTGTCCCCAGGGACGCCTCTTTGGCAAAGAAATAAATGATGGGTGCATGAACTCCATGGACATTTTATGAGATAAAATGTCCAAACTCGCTTGTAATATTGACTTTCTGAAGTATTTTTTAACGCCCTCTAGGGAAATATAAAAAAAAGAAAAAAGAGAGAGAGAGAAAGAGAGACAGAGAGAGAAAGAGAGACAGAGACAGAGAAATGATTATAAGGTCTTCTGAAAACGGAGACTGCACCCAAAAGTGAATTCAGTTAAGAACAAAAGGGTTTAGCTTTCAAGGACTCCCGAAAAGAGAGACTACACTAGCTGAAGACTTTATTTCCCAAGAGTAAAAATTCAGCCTTCTAACCCAGACTAGACTTTAGAATTCCAAAATTCTTCAATTTTTGTTTTGTTTTGTTTTATTTGGTGATTTGATATTTTAACTAAACCCGAATTTTCTGGCAATGAAATGGGCAATAGAATCTTGCAGCCGCCCGAGGGTTCAGAACGTTTGGCATGGAAGAATGAATTTGTCGCTGAAGTTCTCAAAGAAAATCGATCAATTAAAAGTACATTCATAACTCATCCATACTTTCTGGGCACTGATCATTCGGACCATGCAGCCAAAGTACTCAC
>OZ007574.1:49694006-49734006 GCA_963931925.1 Onchidella celtica
ATCTATCTATCTATCTATCTATCTATCTATCTATCTGTCTGTCTGTTTGTCTGCCGCCCGCCTGCCTATCTGTCTGCGTGTCTGTCTGTCTGTCTGCCCGAGTACTCGATAACCCAGTGATATTGAAGTTAGTCACATGCGGAACTACCATGACCGAACCACGTAGATCTCAGTACTAAATGGTCCGATGCACAGTATTTTTTCTCACCGCATTTTTGTTAGCACCAAAACGTGTTAATTACAAATAATAAAGCAGACACGAGCGGCGGCGCCATGTGATATACCAGCTGTGTCGTGAGCCTTTGTTGACGTAGTCCACAGTCACCTCGTTCTTCCAATGCCGGGGAACTTATCCAGCAGTTAGAGGGTGGCTTATGTAACAGATGAGTTATGTGTAAAGTTAGTCAAAATGTGGCAAAAAGAAGAAAGTTGTTTGCAGCCTCGGTTAAGAAATAATGCAGGAAGGATGCAATCAAACCCAAAGGAAAAGGAAAGACAAGTCAGGCTTCGAGTCTTGCTCCGACTTCACAGATTTTCAGTGTCTTTCTTTATGATAATAATATGTGCAAGATTAGAGTGATGCCTTGGTGAGAAAGGTACCAGGTTCGAATCCTTTTCGGAGACCACCCTGGTTAATTTCTCAGTTTCTCGTATTGCTTTTCAAGGCACTCACTCGTCGGTAGCCTGAGTTAGGCCGGTGCTTCGTCTCTGCTATAGCTCTACTGTACTGTAAAAGAACGCAAAAAATCCTAGTGAAAATGTGCTTTAAAAATCCATTCAAACCTAATTCTTTCACCCAAATAAACTGTTGTTTTTTTTGTATTTTGTATAGTTCTTTAATCCCATTTGGGAAATTTGCTTTAGTGTCATTGCAGCCCAGTTATAATAATAGTAATAATAATGTATAGCATTTATATAGCGCATATCCATTTAAAATGCTCTATGCGCTTTACAGAAACAACATGTCAACCACAGAGCAGAATGGAGCTGCCGGTGAAGCGCTCAACACACTGCACTGCTTCTTTCTCTCTCCCTGTCTCGCTCACTCTCTCTCTCTCTCTATCTCAGAGCAAATTGTAACGCAGCCTGTTAGGCGCAGTTCACAACTCACAACAGTTCACAACTCACAGCAGTTCACAACTCACATCAGTTCACACAACACACAACTCAAATAATATTTGAATATTTATTAATAACAATATATATTTAATAATGAATAATAAATTCTGGCGGGGGGGGGGGGTGATATGGATAACTTTTAATCTATTAATTTCAATTTTCAATTTTGCCCGGGCAGCGGCCTTTCGGCCTGCTCTTTACGATTTCCAACTGCCAAGGTATCTTTAACGTGCGCAACGTGCACACGGGCCCTCCGAATTTTTTCGTCCTTATACGAGAAGACTAGGTACTCGATCCTACCCCCCAATAGGACCAGGGACTTGAAAATATGAGAAAAATCCAATTTCCAACATGCCTGCACTGCCCGGGTTTAGAACCCGGGACCCTTGGCATGAGAGGCGAGCACCTTGCCTCTAGACCACCTTGTCCCCAAACTGTTATAACTGGAGCAGACACGTCGTCGCCACAGTGCAGCGCCGATCGGATTTTTTTTTTGGTGGGGGGGGGGAGTGAATGGTAGGGATAAATTTTATTTAATTTTGCCCGGGCAGCGGCCTCTTGGGTGTGCTCTTCTCGATTTCCAGCTGCCGAAGTATCTTTAATGTGCGTACAGGCCATCCGTATTTTTCGTCCTTATCCGAGAAGACTAGGTGCTCGATCCTGCCTACCATAGGATCAGGGACAGGAAAATATGAGAAAAAGCCCAAAATTCCAATATGCCTGTACAGACCGGGATATCTGTCTTAGATGACCTGTTTCCATGGTTCAAGCCAAGCATACGAGCAGCTTATGTGAGGAAGGGGGCAAGAAATCCCCCAGCCACACTTACTTTCTGTATGCCCCCCCCCCCCCATGTGAAACAACAACAACAACAAAAAAATCCCAAAGAAGACTGGGTATTCCCAAAGGAAATGAAGTCCCGTCCCATCACAGAAGTGCTGGGAGTCCATTCCATCCCAAATCCCCCGGGATCGAGGGGGATCGGGTTTTCGATTCAGTGATGTCAACGCTGGTACTGGACAAGGCAAGACTGAGCCGACAAGTAATTTTTTGTAATGCAGCCCCTTGGGGCCTCTAGCGACACAGAACAGACATCTGAGCTGACGTTTGTAATGTAGCCCCCACAGGACAGCATCAAAGGATGTGCAGAGAAAGAGAAAGGGAAAGTTCTATACATGTATCTCTGCGTGCTTCCATGTTTCTCTTCTGTGGCCATGCATAAAGTACGTATCGCGGGTATAGAGCAAAATTGTTGTATCTCCAGTGATATGAATAATGGGGGCTTATTCGGAAATACCACAATATTGGTCTCAATGATCTCATTTTGAAGGGAGATACAACAATACTGCTTCTCTGTAACTTGGAACTGGTTAAAGATAGCGGAAAAACGGAAAAAAATTGCCAGAAGCAGTTTGTCATTGTTACAGTATCGCCATTATGAACCCCAATTCATAAACCTGGAGATACAACAATTTTGCTCTATACCCGGGGTATGTTCGATTTTGGTGATTTTTTTGTTTTCATCCATTTCTCCCATGTAAGCTTTTCGTGCTTGGCTTCAATCCCCAAAACGGGCACAAATAGGATAGACATCGCTAAATGCTATGGTGGTCAACTATGAGTCTTGGCTGTGTATGTGGGGGTGGGGGTGGGAGTAGGAGGGGCAAGAAATCTCCAAAGCGTACATACTTTATGTATTTTGTATTTTTTTGGTATTTTGTATACTTCTTTAATCCCATTTGGGAAATTGCCTTAGTGTCATTGCAGCCCAGTTACAACTGAAGCAACCACGTTGTCGCCACAGTGCAGCACCGGTCGGCGTTTTTTTTTTCGGGGGGGGGGAGTCGGAGGGGGCGGGGTAGAGGATGAAGGGGAGGGGAGGAAATGGAGGGATGAATTTGTTAGTTTTGCCCGGGCAGCAGCCTGTTCAGCCTGCTCTTTTCGATTTCCAACTGCCAAGGTATCTTTAACGTGAGCAGCGTGCCCGCGGGCCCTCCGAATTTTTCGTCCTTGTCCGAGAAGACTATGTGCTCGATCCTATATGTGACCCCTTTGTGGAAAAAAAAAAATCCCAGACCCTTGAGGCCCTTAGCAGGACAGACCAGACACCTGAGCTGACTTTTGTAGTGTAAGCCCCACAGGACAGCATCAAAGGATATACAGAGAAAGAGATATAGATGGTTATGTATATTTCTACGTGTTCCAATGTTCGCTCCTGATGTCATCCATAAAGTACGTATGTTCTATTTCGATTTATGCTTTTTTTTTAACCCGCTTCTACCATTTGCTTGGCTCCAGCTATTCTCTCCTTCCCCCATTCCCGAACCAGCGCACAGTTATTAGAAAGGCGGATGCCCACGATAAGGCCCTGGATGTTTTAAAACTTGAAATGGCATTTTGCATGGATTATTTAATTTGACTGTTTCATCCGGAACAAATTCGCTTTTTACATAATCCAAGAACTCGGTTGCTTCTTTATTTTTGTATTTATTTAGTTAGTTATTTATTTACTCATTCATTTATGTATTATTTATTTATTTATCATTTTATCATTTATCTATTTATTTATTTGTTTATTACATTTATTTATTAATTAATTATATCGTATGTATTTAGGCATTATTCATGCATTTATCTATTTGTTTATTTATTTACTTATTTTCTTTTTTTTTTAATTCATGACTGTCATTGAAGCGTACGCATTTCCTCAGATCCTCCATTCTCCCGTTTACGCTGTTTATACTCGCTGGGCAAGCCCACTCCGAATACTTTAAAGACAGCCCCTCTCTATAACGGCGTCTCTGTCTTCCTATGGGAAACGGGAATTTTCATGTGAAGTGGCGTCACGACTTTCTGCATTCCTACTTGTTCCGGTGGGTAAAATGTTGTCGAAAACGCTCTTTGCGTCTTTAGCGCTGATAGAAGACGATGCTCCTGAAGCTAAATTAAAATGGAATAAGATATTACTCCCAAATAAAACAAAATCGTTTGTGCTCGGGGCATAGTCCCCTTTGAACACTGCTAATTCATGTAGGCCGTAGTTGCCCCCCGGAAGTCATGAGAGAACTATTTTTAGTATATCCGGTCCACACTCCCGTTCCCGATAAGCCGTATCGATGACCAAAATACATGTTTTCCTAAGGGGATCAGCTTCGCACTGGTGAATCACCAGCATCAAACAAGAAAGCTGCTTTTATTTCATTCTTTCTTTTTCATTTTTCACGGTTCATGTGCTAAAGCTGGGTTTTCATGCGTACGGATACTGAAACGGCAATGGCAAAAGGAAACGGAAACGACAAGACCCCTTCAAGTAGTGAAACGGAAAGAATGTTTTCATGTGTGCCGAAATGCTGTTTCCGTACGCATGGAAACACTCTTTCTTTTCACGACTTAATGGATTTTTTACGCCTCTGTTGCGGTTTCCGTTTCCGTTTCGTATACATGAAAACCCAACTTAACTGAATTTTCTTGATCATGACTGTCCTCTTGGCTTAGTATCCTCTGTGTTCCAAGTTGCACTGATGTTACGCTATGTAGCATTTTGAATCCATTAAGAATGGTCATAGAAAATGGCCTAGAGGCATTTTTTTTTCTTCAGAGTTTTAATGATGTCACAATGGATTCCACTTTCATCGGCTTTTTTTTTTATTGTTTATTTATGGTTCAAAGAATGATATAGAGCAGGGGTCACCAAACTACGGCCCGCGGGCCGGATCCGGCCCGCGACGTCAGTTCATCCGGCCCACCATGGTTCTTGATTTTGTTTGATAAAACCAGGGATATCTAGAGCTACCGTATTATGTAACTACCCTTTTGCTAACCTCTTTGATGACCTTTTTAGTAAATTGATACCTTTTCAATAGTAAAAAATCGTCTTTGTTCTAGAGTTTTTCTTCTGGCTTGCAAGTGTTGAACAGATTGCTTATGCGGGACGCGCTTGAAAGTCTGTCAGTTATCCGGCCCTCTGTGAAAAAAGTTTCGGTGACCCTTGATCTAGAGCAATGTCTTTGTACATTTTAAAGAAAAAGAAATATGGGGAAAAAAATAGAAATGGATCATCTTCCTCACTGTTTGTAAGCAATTTCTATTTCAACAGACCAGACAGAAATGAAAGTATTGTGTTTTGCTCCCCGAGGGATCAATTATATGTTCAGCCGTAGAGGGCAAGTGGATTTATCATCTTGTGTTGATCAAATAATGATGAGCGTAGTCAAGCGATTTTGATAGAGTTGCGTTGTTATTCTCCTTCTTCATTGTCTCGGTCCTTGGGTGGGTGGGGTGGGGGTGGGGGTGGGGGGGGGCAAAGAAGCAATTCTGGAATGTTGCTTTAAGGCATACATTGCGTTAAAGTGGGTGTTGTTGTCGTTATCGATATTGTTATTGCTGTTGGTTTTCTCAGTCACTGGCTATGAAGTCTTTTTCTGATGTTGCGGGTAGGCAATTCTGGATGTTGGAGATGTGTTATTGTCGTAGTCGATGTTGTTGTTGTAGTTGTTGTTGTTTTTCTCAGTTCTTGGCTAAGGAGCCAATATCTGATGTGGCCTCTGGGCATTCAGGATGTTGTAGAGGAGTTGTCGGCTTGTCAATGGTGTTTTGTTGCTGTCGTTATCGCTGTTGTTGTTGTGTGTTGTTGTTGTTGTTTCTCTCAGCTCTTGGCTCAGTTGCAAATCTCCGATGTTGTATTTCGGCATTGCGGGCGTTGAAGGAGTGTTGTTGTAGTTTTTCCATGTTGTTGTCGTTGTTGTTGCATGCTGTTTCTCTCAGTTCTTGGCTCAAAAGCCAATCTCCGATGTTGCCTTTAGGCCCTCGGGGCTTTGAAAAGGTGTTGTCGTCGCTATTGTAATCGTGTGCCGTCCTAGTTGTAGTTCTTCTTGTTGCTGTTGTTATTTGAATTCATGTTAAGGCCAGCGATAAGTGTTTCTGGCCAGTACGTGCAAAACTGGAAACAGGCCCGGGCAAGGTGGGAAAATATGGGATTCTTTTCAGTATCTTTTATGAAACTTCTTTAAAATATCACAAATTTTTGTTAAAGTAAAGCATAATATTTTAACTAAATGTAAACATTTCATGCATATCCGACGAAGCCACAATACCTGCGGATCCATGAAATAATTATTTTCTAACGTGGACCCACGGCACGCTTTGTCCTTTCTGAAAGAGGTTAAAATCTACAAAGTAATTTTAAAACTTCTATACACATTTACAAAACTCTTCAGATATATAGTATAGATGCAAAACAACTTTTGAGAATTTTACCAGTGTAATAAAACAAATACGGAACTATTTAATTCTGTTTGTGAAATCTAGAAGCTCTGAATACCGAACATGAATAGAATACCAAATAGGCCGTGAAAAGGGTAAGTGGCTGTTATTGTCTCGACGCGCCGTAAAACTCAAACTCACCCCCCCCCCCTCCCAACCCCCTATATTTTTTTTTTTTTGGGTTCTCTTTACAGTTTCAATATTGTTATGAATGGGTCCAATCCCCTTTGCCTCTACCAGATAAGCAGCCCCTTCAAAATGGTCGGAGCATGCCAACTGTTCTCTGGCCGGTTAATGGCATGATTCACTATGTCCAGGGACCAGCGGCTTGTATAGCGTGACCTCAGAATACATTTATCACGAAGCAACAATTTTATGGATTCTTTCATATCTCTGAAAGTTATTTAGCCTCCCTATCGATACACGCCAGTATCGTAGGGAAATTTATTGGTCAGGCCAAGGTTGCCAGTGTGGCATGTTTGCCGAGAGCAGTATTTTAGTTTCGGCTTGTCTTGTCTTGGTAGTTCATCGTAGGTCTTTCTATGACAAATTCAGTTTCACTACTTAAATGGTGGTGCGTGCTTGTTAAAAAGGCCGGATTTTAAAAAAATATTTGAACATGTAGATTTTCTACAGTTCGTAAATTAGTCAGCATTTCTTTGCCAGGATAGCGGTCTGTCAAACAGTGTTGCTGTGATTTTCGAATAGATTTCTATTTTGGGGGGAGGTGCCGGAGAATTAAGGGGGGGGGGGAGGGTTAAGAATAGGTGCCAAACCAAAGTAGCCCTTTTTGAGGACTAGACAGCACTTCTCAGGGCTGAAATGAAGAGGTGTAGAAGAGATACAAGAATCGAGCTTACGTACCGTATAGATGCCCCCCCCCCCCCCCAAAACAAGATGCTGATATAAACAAATGCATTAAATCGACGTCGACAAAAACACTCATGAGAACTACAATAAACCTCTTCATTTCGATTTTGAAAACAAGTTTCAAGTTTCAATTTTTAATTTTATTGTAGGCCGGAGGGGCAATTCAAAATATATACCAGAATCTTGCAAAACAAGATTTGAAAAGATTTTTAAAAAACAAAAACAAAAAAAATTTCCATCAAGAGCAATTCAAAGCGATTTTTGTATTAAAATTTTTAGAGTAATTTATCTGAAACTCCCATTATCTAGAATTAATGACGTCCTTTATCGAAATCATGTATTTCCTCCGGCAAATAGATTGTCGTAAACATCAACGAAACAAGGAGCCACTTTTTGGATGTTGTTTTTTTTTTTTACCGCGATCATTTTGTGGCAGTGATTAGGGAAAGCAGAGAGAACAGTGATTCTCAACATTCCCAATGGGGGGAATTTTATATATAATTTAGCCCGAGGGTGGGGGGGGGGGCGGGGGGGTTGAGGGGGGAATCAAATTGAAGTTTTACAGTCCAGCCTGTCTGTCTCTCTGTCTATCTATGAATTTGTGTGTCTATATCTTGTCGTCTGTCTGTCTATCTATCTTTGACACTTTGTCAATTCGCGTATCTCTGACTGTCTGTCTGTTGGTCTATCTATCTATCTGCATGTCTGTTTCCTTAGAGTTTTCTTTATATTTTTCCTTATCTTTCATTCTAGTTTGTTAATTGTCGTCACTTTATGTATCCTACAATTTTCTCTTTCTCTCTATCTCTCTTTTCGTTTTACCTACTCCATCCACCCTTTAGAAGGCATATCAAATTATTATTTGAGATAATGGAACCTGTATAAGAAAACGGCAACATAAGAATGCTGAGAACGAAATCACTGGGAAGAATTTTGCAAACGCTGCCAGAAATTCTAAACACACACACGCAGTCCCACAGGTGTTTCAGATTTGTCAAGTTTCCCAGCACATTATCTGAATTTTTTTTTTCTTTAACAGATAGAAAAAAAATTTGCTGATGAACATGGGGGGGGGGGCAGGGCTTGATTAACCGATTAACCGATTAAGCAAAATAGGCGCATGCTTAGGGCATCAAGAGAAAGGAAGGGGTGGGGGTTGGGGGGGTGGGGGTATCACAGAAATGTTTCATTGTCGGATTTACCATGGACCATAATGGTGCAAAATTGCAAATGGTGCAGCTGAACCAAGGTCCACAAAAAGAGGCCTTCACAATAAGGGAAAAAAAAAAAGGTTTCTTGTTTATAACGTGGGGGCACAAAAATCTACTTTTAAGTGCTTAGGGCCTCCAAAATGGTCTTAATCCGGCCCTGGTGGAGAGAGATAGGCATAACAATGAAGCATGTCATGCGATAATGCCAAGTTGAAATCTCTGGCGCCGAGACATCAACTGCCTTATCCCAAAACTTACGAAACGTGCCAAAACAACTATAAAATGTCAAATAAATAAACGCAAGAACATCCACATTCATCACGGAATGTTGATAAACTAGAAAGTTCCAAGGGTTCCAAAAATAGATCACTGGGCATCAGGTGACAAGTTTCAAATCCGTCCCAGCTATGGAAAAAGACAGTATGAGCCAAAAGGAAAATATTTGTTGGAAAAAAAAAATATTTGGCGTTGCGCCCCAACTTATTCTTTGTTCAATTCCCATTTTGTGATGATTAAAAACAACACACTTTAGCATTTTATTAATTTGTTGTTTTGTTGTTTTAATGATTTCACGCCAAATTGTTTTTGTGTTTTTGTTGTTGCTGTTATTTACCTCCACCCCTTCTCTCTCTCTCTCTCTCTCTCTCTCTCTCTTTCTTTCTCTCTCTTTCTCTCTCTCTCTCTCTCTCTCTCTCTCTCTCTCTGTCTCTCTCTCTCTCACTCTCTCTCTCTCTCTATCTCTCTCTCTCCCGGAGTCTTAGAAGACCACGCGGCGTCACAGAAGACTTCGCAACCAGCTTCCTCCATTCCTCCCAGTTCTCAGGCGCTCTTAGGCAGTTGCAGAGTGTGAGGCCAGTCCATTCACTGATGTTGTCCTCCTATCTCTTTCTCTGTCTTCCTCTCCTTCTCTCCTCGCACTGTTCCTTGTAGAATGGTTTTGGCAAGTCCTGTTGATCTTGATACATGACCATACCATCTCATTTTCCTTCTTTTCACTGTGGAAAGCAGGTCTTCGTATGGTTCAATGGTTTGGATTACTCTAGACTGGACCTCGAAGTTGGTAATGTGGTCTATGTATGAGATGCCAAGGATCTGGCGGAAGCATTTCATCTCTAATGCCTGAATCCTACTCTCAAGTTTAGCTCTTTTATCACACAGTATTTGAATTTGAATGTTTACCAATTGCATTGGACCCTAATGTGTACGCCTCAGTGTATTTCATGTTACTCGTGGTAAGTCTGTCTTACCCCTATTACGATTGGGCTATTAATATTATCTTCCGACGTAGATTTTAAATTTCATTTTTTTAATCGACATCCACTGGCTTTTGCTAAATATTTTATTTGTATGCTACTCCACTTTACGTATATTACCTATAATATGTAATGAAGTTATACAATGGAACTTGTCAACAACGACAAAATTGAAAATAAACTATTTATCTTGCGATATAGACCACCCGAATAGACCACATTCCAATAATGCTAATACGTGAATTTCACATTTTGACATAGATGTGGGCATAAGGTCATTTTACGTAGCAACGGCAGAATAGCTAACGGCTAGAGCAGTGATTCTCAACGTGGGCGATATCGCCCCCCCCCCGGCCCCCTCCTCGGGGGCCGGGGGGGGGAGATTTTGATTTCCAAGGGGGAGGGACGAGAAAAACGGGGCGTCAGGGGAGGGGGGGGGGAGCGAAAACGATGAAGGGGCAAAGGGTGGGGGGGGGGGGTAGGGGCAAAAACATGAATGGCGGACCATTTGGGGCCAGATACAGGGCGGTCACTGAAATGTTGAACGGCACATGTAGATGGGTTTTATGAATAGAAAAGGCCTTTTTTTTTTTTTTAGTTCATTAAATAAAGAATGCTTTCTGTTCTAGAATGAATGATCAACACGCCTATTGTCATAAAATAAGGTATTGCGAAACTTCACAACATAATTTGTGTGTAGTCTGTCTTCTTGTGAGATGCATCAATGGGGTTTGAGTATGGGTGTGGTTGTTGTTGTTGTTGTTTTTCGGGCGGGGGGGGCGGTAGGTAGGAAGGGGCTGATGAAAGAAAATTTGGACCCTAAGGAGGCGATTGCTTGGAAAAAGGTTGAGAACCTCTGCACTAGAGGTTTAAAATTATCTTGTATCTTGTAAACTTGATAGACACAGATTAGGAAGACGCCACTGTTTCTGTAACAAACAAAATCGCATCGCCTACAAGTGAATATAAAAGGGGTTTTTCACGCAAATAAACAAAGTAATCATGTTTTTGCTGATAAGGACCAATGTCTGTTTCTTCTCTTTGCCGGTTGGACGTGCAGAAGTCTTTGAGCAGCCAGTTTTAAACTCAAATGAATTTCCAGTAGCAACGATTTATTTTTATGAATAGACGCATTAAATAAACATGGGTGGAGCTGTGAATCACAATTAGGGACCTGGCATGATGTTAGAGTAGATTAGAATGTTACAATGTAAAGAAAAATAGATTAATTGTGAGAGTTAGAATTGGAAGAGATTTAAGTGCCACTTGGCTGCTTTTGAGAAAAAAGAAAAAAAACATCATTTCAGTATAAATCAATCGAATTTAGCAAACCTTTTGCAATATTGGCACTTATTCTTCGAGTAGATCATTAAAATATCAGATTCGATTGGTTTACACTAAAATGATGTTTATTGTTTCTTTGTTTTTTTCCCCAAAAGCAGTCAAATGGCATTTACGACCCTTCTAATTCTTACCCCATCATTTATGTTTGCAGAGCCCTTAGAATGTTAATGATTTCGCAAACAGAACTTTTTAAAAATTCTTTTTTGTTGTTGTTAATGTTTCGTTTTTCGTGACCTTGATTCTTGTTTTGTTCCAACTCCACTTTTTGCACAACTGAGACATTCGAGGTTAACCGTTTGCGGCTTTGGTATTATGATTAGAAGTTAGAATAAATCGGAACTGTGAAACAGCTTGACTGATACCACAACGTATTTTAAACAAGTGTTGAAGTGCGCATTTGTTATACCTCTCCTACATACTAAATAGATCAGTTTTTCAGAAAAGGGAGATAGAACAATCAAGAACTAAGGTCGCGTTTTGTTTCGGTATTTTCCTTCCTATCGATCTTTTTCACTTGAAGATTCGTTTGTTTGATGTTGTTGTTATTTTTATTTCTTTTTGCTCCTTTTTTTTTTACTATTGTTCTCATTTTTCCTATTTTTTTCATCCATCACTTCAGTTTCAATCCCAAGCGTTCGTTCTTTCTCTCGTTTGTTTTTGTTTTTTATCCTTCATCTTAAACCATTTCCCTGTTTTCATTTTTTTTGTTGTCGTTTCTTCTTTTCCTCCACTTATATTTTCTTTCATTCAATTTTGTTCCCCCAACAGTTATGTTTCCTATCAACATCCATGTCACCTTGCTCTGCATATCTCCCACGAGAGAGATAGATATAGGGGGAGAGAGGGGGAGAGAGAGAAAAAAGGAGAGGAGGAAGAGGGTAGAGAAAGAGAGGGAGGCTAGAAAGAGAGAGAGAGAGAGGAAAGAGAAAGAGAGAGAAAGAGTGAGAGAGAGAGAGAGAGAGAGAGAGAGAGAGAAGCTAGCCAGGTCGTTGTAGCTATGTCCTACGAATATTTGACTTCTATTCTAGTTCCAGTTTGAATGAGTGAGTCTGTACTTGAAATCTCAATCCTTAATGTTTAGGCATGAACCGGGAACAGACAGACACCGATGCTGGGGGCATGAATTAAATAAGAAACAAAACAAAAAACATTCAAAAGGTGTGAATAATTTGGGAATGGGAGCACGACGTCGTCCCTACGGCATTTTGATTATCTTTTTTTTTGGTTCCTTGATTATTTTTTTTTCATATTCGGACGTAGATCTATATCTGCAATTCTTGTGATTTATGTATTAGTTTGGCTGTGCAGTGAGTGAAGTATGCAGGAAAACAATGAACTACATAGAGCCCCCCCTCCCCCCCCCCCAATCCAATCCCAGCCCCGGGGAAGAGAAGAATTGTATTCCGATCTGTTGTTCCACCCATTAACGTCTCATTCTAACGATGGGAGAAATGAAATAATTATGTAATTATGTATGTTGTATTAGTTTTAATGGAAAGAGGGAAAACGACCTAAACGTTTTCTTTCGTTTGATTTCATTTGTTTGTCTTGTTTATCGCTTCAGTGACTAGATGAGGTATCCAGTACTGTCCGGGATAAATCTGTGCTCCCAGGCCCACACCTACCTCCTCTCTTTCACTCCCCCTATCTCCCTTTCTCTGTCTTTCTTTTCTCTCTCTCTCTCTCTCCTCTGTCTCTGTCTTTGTTTTTGTCTGCCTCTCTTTCTCTCTCTCTCTCTGTCTCTCTTTTCTCTTTCTCTCTCTCTCCCTTTGTCTCCCCCGTCTCTCTCTCTCCTCTGTCTCTCTTTCCTGTCTGTCTCTCTCTCTCTCTATCTATCTATCTATCTTCTCTCTCTCCTCTGTCTCTCTCTCTCTCTCTGTCTCTCTCTTTTTTTTTTGTCTCTCTCCCTGTTTATCTATCTTCTCTCACTCATTCTCTCTCTCTTTCTGCCTCGCTCTCTCTAACATCTCTCTCTCTCTCTCTCTCTCTCGCTCTTTCTGTCTCTATGTCTAGCTATCTGTCTATCTATCTATCTATCTTCTTTCTCTCTCTCTTCTCTGTCTCTGTGCCAATGTTTCTTTTTCTCCCTTTTCTCTCTTTTCTCTCTCTCTGTTTCTCTCTTTTTCTCCCCCCTCTCTCCCCCTCTCCTCTATCTCTCTCTTTTCTCCCCCACCATCTCTCTCTTTCTACCTCTCTCTCTCTCTTTTTCTTCTCCCCCACCCTCTGTCTGTCTGTCTCTCTCTCTCTGATAGATCAGAGTTCTAGTTCTAAATAGTTCCCCATAGTTAATCTACGGTCTTGCTGCAAATGGCATGTGCGCCTGAACACTTTGCACCCTTTTCTCTCGGCAGGAATATTGCACCAAATTGAACGCCTGTCAAATACATTAATGCATTGCACTGGACTTATCAAAGGGAATAATGATTTTTAAAAAAAATCACTGTACTATATTTTCATAACAACATTGTTAAAAGATTAAATGGAACTTCAACTAAACGCAATTTATGTCAACACAAAAGAGTCGGGGTTAGATCAGTTGACATTTACGAAAATTAGTTGTATAGTTTATTTAAAATAATTTATTCAAGCCGCAGAGTTCAGCACCAAAAGGGGCCAAATTTGCACCACAATGAATTGCTCCTGCCACATTTTTTTAATATATGATAAAGGTAGCGAGAGAGATTCTAATTCATTTGATTTAGATACGGCTACATAATCACACAAGAAGTCCATTTGGAATACAGCCGTGTGTAAATAAGGGCACGCGTGAGTAATTAAATCGGCTAGACCACTTTCCACAAGTGATCTATGTTGACGTTTGCCATGTCACTGTAATAAATGGGCTTATGGTAAGGGTTGTCATCCTTTTTTTAGCACGACACTTTTTAGTTATCATCCAAGACCCCTTCCACCTCCCATAAAAATAATACAAACTACATTTAACACCCCCCCCCCCCATGGCAATACACCATCTCTTTCTCTCTCTTTCTTTCTATCCATCCATCCAGTCACCTATCTATCTATCTGTCTGACTGTCTGTCTGTCTGTCTGTCTGTCTGCCTGTCTGTCTATCTATCTATCTATCTATCTATCTATCTATCTATCTATCTATCTATCTATCTATCTGTTTGTCTGTTTGTCTGTCTGTCTGTCTGTCTGTCTGTCTATCTGAGAGAGAAATACACAACACAACGAGAGAAGGAGAGAAGGGAAGAACGAAAGAAAGAAAGACGTATTGACAGAGAAGGGCACATAATAGAGTGAAAGAGGGAGAGAGAGAGAGAGAAAGAGAAAGACAGAGAGAGAGAAAGAGAAGTTGGGGGGGGGGGGCTCATTATTTAACTGTTATTATTGTTAACACAATTATCATGAATGTGTTCATCTTGAGACCCCCTTCCCACCCTGAAATGTATTAAAGCAGCCCCTGTACTTCATGACCCCCCAGGACGAAAGTCCCTGTTTCATGGCCTTGCCAAGTGAATAGTAAAAAGCAATGTTATGTCCAGGAACTGCTGTATGTAATTTTCCCCCATCATTTACCCTGTCTCTACCGGCAATTAACTTTGTTTTGCGTCCAAACAAACCGGTCTGTCGCCAGTGGCGTGCCCTAGGATGGGGGGGGGGGGGGGGGGGGAGGTATTTGTCCTTGATTATGGATGAAAGAAAAAAATCCAGATTTCATGACCACAGTCTCTGGGGTGCCACATTATACATTTATTTACTTTTTTCTTTTTAATAAAAAAAAAAAGTATATTTGCCGAGCTGGTTTTAAAAACTATACCGTACAATAAATACTAGAGGTAATGTACATAAAATGGCATAGTGTACAACTAAAAGGATATTCAGCAAAAGCCAGTGGAGGTAAAAATTCACATACAATCATTGAATAAACACCAAATGGGAAATACATGTATATTAAAATTATGGATCGTTAGAGAGAAAGAATACCGGCACAATACGTCTCTAAGAATGGTATAATATCACATTGTATATGTTACCGGTGTAACAGGCCAAAATATAACCCCCGCCCAGAATATACCCGGGGTTAAACTGGCCTAGCCCAGAATATCCCCCGGGGTATATTCTGGGCTAGGCCAGTTTATACCCCGGGGTTACTTTGGGCTAGGCCAGACTATACCCCCCCCCCCCAGTCCAGATTATACCCCCTGCTTTTTCTTTAAACACAAGTCAAGACCACAGTTTATTTCAGCCTGTTCTTCATCACTGTCATCAGATATCATATTAAGACATACATGAACACATTCTTGACACCAACAAGTCATAATGCAATTTAGAGAAAATAATAATAACAGTTTATTTCAGCCTTAGTTTACTTTGGTGTACGTACATACATTCTCGACTCCTGTAAATCATGATACATTTTAGAAGGAACAAACATGCCTTAAAATGCATTGATATACAAAAGAGTTGAGTATCCATTCAAACTGACATGATCAGACTTCAGCATTAATTTCACTCGTGAGTGTTGATGATATTATTATTATTATTATTATTTTGATAGTTAGTTGGCCATGAGTAAAACATGCATTGTATTTTTTGTTATAATGATGTAGAGAGAAAAGGCCAGAAAATAACACACAGAAAAAAATAACAATGATAATCCAACTGACAGATAGTGCAATTCCATCATCCAGCAGATATAAAACTAAATAGGCACTTAATGTTTGCGACTGGTGAACTCCAATTGTCCAGATCCACTTGAAACGTTACAGAATGCTAACCAGTAATAATGATAACAATAAGAACACGAAATCATGTTATTTACTCTTGAAAATATAGAGAAATATCAATATCACAATCATCATCATCATCTTGGAAATTGCAAAGATATGAGAGGGGGTGTAAAAAATGGCAGCGTATGCCTACAAATCATTCTAGAATTTATAAGCAGCAATGTATGTGTATCAACTATATATAAAAAACGTGTTAAATCTTTTCAAATATTCAAGTAGAACTGGACAGAAAGCTTTAGTGAAATACTAAATGGCCTTGACAGTTGTGTAGGCCGACAGAGTAAGTCCACTGAGACAAAAGTAGTGCATTATAAAAGATAATAAGATCTATAGCATGTTGAGGCAAAATTCAATGGATCATGTTACATTAACAGTATTTCTTGTTAGTGAGTATCATTCTTTGATAGGTTATTTGTAGAAAGATATACATTTCATGTACATTACGGTTTAAGACACTGGATTAGTTTGTATTTGTATTTGTATTTGTATTTGTATAACTCTTTAATCCCATTTGGGAAATTTTGCAAGTTATTTGAAAGATTGAACTTATGTGTTATAACTTATAGTGAGTAAGGGAATGTCACTCGCGAGTGAAATGAAATAAAAATAAAAAAAGAAAAGACCTTGTCCGTCATTACCTTCCTAGCTTAACACGTCCCTTGCCAAGGGATTTAACAACTGTGTATTTGTACACAAAAAAATATTTAAAATGACTTCATTTTTATGAGTCCGTTAATTATTTCATCCATTGGGACTAAGTGTATGTCAGTGCCAAACAAACAGTACCGTGCAAATTTTACTCAATGGCAACCAACTACAAAAACAACTACAACATGTCAACGAACGTGAGTGACACTAATCCAGTGCCTTAAACCATGAGCTACATAAAATGTATACATTTCTACAAATACGCTATCAAAGAATTTACTAACAAGACATGTTCATGCAACATGATCCATCGAATTTTTGCCATAACATACTATAATTACTTTCTGCAAAGCACTGTTGTCTCAGTGGATTTAATCTGTCATTTTACATGACTACCAAAGCTACTTCGCTAAAGCTTTCAGTCCAGTTCTACTTGAATAGTTGAAAAGATTTAACACATTATTTTTTACATGTACTTGGTACATATACACATATATTATTGCTGCTTATAGATTCTAGAATGATGTGTAGGTCATTTTTATATTCCCTCTTATCTTTGTATTATTCCAAGATGATGGTGATTCTGATATTGATTATATTCTCTTTATTTTCAAGAGTAAATAAGATGATTTGGTTTTCTTATTGTTATTATTGTATATTACTGGTTAGCTTTCTGTAACGTTTCAAGTGGATCTGGACAGGTTAAATTCATTATGTGAAACAATTTTAGTATGTATTTAGTTTTGTGTGAAGTATTTAATGTCTGCTGGATGATGGAATTGCACCATCTGCCAGTCCAGTTGTTAAAATGTTGTTGTTGTTTTTTTCTCTATGTATTCTTTTCTGGCCTTTCTCTCTGCATCAGTGTAACTTTATATATAGATCCAGTTGTTCCGACATATCAAGCACATTTCTGATTTTCAAAAATTATAATAAGATTCAGATAACTTTACACTTATGAGTCTTATAATTAGTTCATACCTTGCCACTAAGTATATGTTAGTGGTGCCAAACAAAAAAAATACAATACATGTTTAACTCATGGTCAACTAATTATAAAAAAACCAAAACAATAATAATACCAACGGACACAAGTAAAATTAGTGTTAAAGTTTAATCATATCAGTTTCAATGGATTTTCAATCCTTTTGTAAATCAATGCTTTTTAAGCATGTTTATGTCCTTTTAAATGTATCATAATTTACAAGAGTCAAAAATGTATGCTTCAATATGATATCTGATGACAGCGATAATGAACAATTCAAACTAAAGTTGAAATAAACTACGGTCTTGACTTGTTTTTAAAAAAAAGTAGGGGGTATAATCTGGACTGGGGGGGGTATAGTCTGGCCTAGCCCAAAGTAAACCCCGGGGTATAAACTGGTCTAGCCCAGAATATACCCAGGGGGATATTCTGGGCTAGGCCAGTTTAACCCCGGGTATAGTCTGGCGGGGTATAATCTGGCCTGCTACACCGGCAAAGTATAAAATCAGGCATTTTATAGAAGGAGGCGTTATTCCGCACCCTGGTTTCGGGTGCAAGTTATGTGGGAAGAACTCCGCACCCGGGTTTCGGGTGCAAGTTATGTGGGGAGAATTCCGCACCCGGGTTTCGGGTGCAAGTTATGTGGGAAGAACTCCGCACCCGGGTTTCGGGTGCAAGTTATGTGGGGAGAATTCCGCACCCGGTTTTCGGGTGCATGTTGTTGGTAGTGAATTCCGCACCCGATTGTTGGGTGCAAGTTGTGTGTAAATAATTCTGCACCCGAGTGTTGGGTGTAACTGTAAGTTACTTGTCTTTGGTTTGGGTCACAGTTTTCCTCAGTGGAGGGATCTATAAATTACATTCCACATTAGAATTTTTCGTGACTGTGTCTTGATTTCTCTTCGTGTCTACCATAACTGGTCTGATTCATAACAGCTTGACTCAGACTGCCTTTCAACGACATGTACTGTATGTTTGTTTCAAACACTAACTTCTAACACTTTCCGAACTTTTTGGGCACAACAACGTGTGTGTTTGAAAACAAACACGTTGTGCACCAAAAGTTTGGAAAGTGTTAAAAGGTAGCAATGTAACTGGTGGTACCAGCAATAGCAGTATTTTTCGTAGGCATTGTTGTTGTAGTAGAAGCACAAAAGCGATTGGGGTTGCGAGCCATATTATTGTCGCATCATCACGAATCATGTATCAATACGGGATGAGTGATTACCTAGACAGTTGACACGCGTGTGCGCTAATGCCTGGCGACAAGAAGTGTGTAGGTCACTAGGTGAAAGTCTCTCTCCCTGCTCCTCTCACTTTATTTGGTTGTCAATCCTGTTTTGTTTTGTGTCTGATTTGTTACGTATGTATTTTATCACTATCAGTATCATTGATGTTGTCACTCTAGCACTGTTTATGTTTGTCTACATCATGTTTCATTGTTTGCCTTCATGTGGTTTGATTTCAATGTTTGGTAATCCCTTCCCTTCCACTAAGTGTAAGATATCTCTGGTATAGATCTTATGACTTCTCATAAAAGCACGGCACGCATGAATGCACGCCTTTGCCTGCTCCCAGGCAGCGTGCGTTTATCCGGCGACTACTTTATACCCAATTCCCAAAGAACTCTGATGGCAAAAATATTGCTGTAGGCCTTTCCTTCATTTTTCAGACTTAAGGAATATCCCAACCTCTCACATATGATCTGAAAAATAAATACCCAAAACAAACTAATCTCATGAAATCGTAAAACAAGTCTTATAGGGTCGATTTTTTAAAGATTTCTTGAAAAATATCAAGTAGCCTTTTTATTTTTATTAACAAATGGTAAAAATCAAATTTGACAAAATCCACATTGGGAGACAAAAGAGGCATTTCGAAAGCTGTCTTTTAGGTAAACTGCTTACCCAACAAACCAAGAAAATACATGTATCGAAGCCTGAGTGAAAGATGGGCTGATCTGTCAATTACACCATCTGTAGAAACCCTAAAGAAAAACAGCAACAAATCCTTATGGGAAATTACAATTTTACATAAACATATGTCAGAAAGACATACCGGGTGCACTGCCTCGAAAATATACAGATAAACTAGCTAGGTTTGTGACCAAGAATTATGAAAGTTCATGCAGCAATAATATGGACTAATGGACTGCAAGAAAGAATGGAGATTGGTAACCCTCCACAAAATTGCATGGACATGTTACAATTAACTCTTTGTATACCACCATGCGCCGAATCATCGGTGGGCTGAAAGTCGTCAGTATTACCACCCACCAATACACCGGCGCTCCTTATTTGACCAGTTTCTTTCCAAATTATGTATGTCGCTTATGTCTCTTGTCTGATGTTTGTGGAAGACTCATATTCTGGTTGTTCAACCAATTTGCTTTCATCTGATATGTCATTTGGAAATGTTTTTCAATGGTATGCCATTAATTATGAGCTGTTAAAGATGAGACTCTTTTTTTTTAGTTGGTTAAAAGTACAAAGCGGTCACAACCCCATATCTATTGTGTATACAAAGAGTTAATTACAACACAAGATCTAGACATACAATTTAACAACGACCCACAGAGAAAGAAATTGAGGATGCATAAAAACGCTACCATTTTTAGATACTCTTTTGGCCCATGTAGGGCCTACAGTGCGATTGGAATTCTTTTGTGTTAGAATGTGTCATTGTGGAATGATTCAGAATGTACGAACACTCCTACAAAATTAATGCTCAATAAAGATCTACTTTCAAGCAGTTACAGAGAACCTGAAGTATTTAAATCCTTGAGTCACCGCCCACAAACAGCAACCGACATTGCACAGAACTTTCCTGGCAAACCCTATCAGTAGACTTTGACACTGCGGCAGTTATGTTAGACAACATCTACAACAGTTTCTGTTACCTAGTACATGCCATGAACTCCCACTACCTCAAAACAACAACTAATTTCTTCAGGCAATATCAACATCCTGGAATAACATTCCACAGCATCAGTTGGCTCCTCCTGATGATAAAGGTCAGGATCTCACTTATATTATTTCAAGTTACACATCCCAAAGATTAAAAATTCTACCCTGGTGCATGATAAATGTTGCAATTAAAGTTGCCCCTAAAACTAAAAGAACGACAAATTATCTTTATAATTCAAAATAAAAGTAGCAATTCAAAGCACAAAATCAAACAAACAACAAAAAAGAAAGGATATTTATTAAACTATAATATGCCGCATAGTAAAATGAGCAAATAAAATGAAACACAAGGAAAACAATGTTCAAGACTATTGAAAATAAACATTCAAAGAGAATACTGAATGAAAACATTAATAAATCAATGATATATATCGAAATATCACAAATGAGGATGAGAAAGCGTTTCTTTTATAGGGGCCTCACAGTGGATCACCATTAGCCAGATTATAAGTGGAAAAAAAAATCCAAATGTTTGCTAAACTGCATAAAACAATACTAATACATGTAGTTAGGTAAACGTACAAGAAGTACAATTTAAGTAGGTATGTGGATAATAATTGGGTTAACCATAAGTAGGTTGACAGTAAGTGGAGTATGGTTTGTGTTTGGGTTATACTATATTACCATAGTGTGTATATGGAACAGGTTGTTTATAAAAATCTAATTGAACACTGGGTGAAAACATTAATAAACTATTAAACTTATGACAAAAAATGGATGAATGATAACAGTATTGAAAACAGTTCGAAATTTAACAAAAAAAATAAAGGGTAAACCAAATAAAACAAAACTAATGATGTTTACATATGTACATAGTTTCCCTTTCCACAGTCTCAATCTCACCGATGCAAATGTCATGAAACCACCTGACACAAAGACTACACCTAGTCCAGGTATCATAACCAGAATTATCAGATTTTTCTTTTTCAAGTTCAGCTGACAAACAAATATGACATATTGACTCATTAA
Organism: Onchidella celtica; assembly: GCA_963931925.1. Lineage (NCBI taxonomy): Eukaryota > Metazoa > Mollusca > Gastropoda > Systellommatophora > Onchidiidae > Onchidella > Onchidella celtica. The sequence goes on from OZ007574.1 coordinate 49,715,388, forward strand.
TTTGAACATTTCTTGCTGCTTTTCCTTTACGCTTTTTAGTCTTAGGTTTTGCTGGTCTACCTCTGGTCCTGATAGAGGGAATGATTATATTTAATTTGAGAGCGTCATCCAAGGACATTTCAGCATGCCTTTTCCTACCTCTTCTAACAACAACACCACCACCGCCACCTTCGTCAATATCACCATCGGCATCATCAACTACAGCATCTTCCTCTATTCTATGAACAACAGTATCGGCATGTTCTCCTTCAATACTACCATCATCAATTAAATCTTCCTCTACTCCATGAACAGCAGCATCAGTGCCTTTTTGAATACCACCACTACCAACTACAGCATCTTCCTCTACTCTTTGAACAGCAGTATCAGCATCTTCTCCTTGAATACTACAACAATCAACTATGGCATCTTCCTCTACGCTATGATCAGCATCTACTTCAATATTACCACCATCAACAACAGCATATTCTTCTACTCTATGAAAAGCAACACCAGCATCTACTCCTTCAATACTACTGTCACAATCTTTGTCAATAACCACATAATCTTCATCAACAACATGTTCCTGGACATCTTCATTGCCAGAAACAAAAGCATCTTCATCATCAGCTACACCCACTGTCACTTCCTTGCCATCTTCCCACAAAGCTAAAATTGTCTTGATAACAGTCTGTCTTTTCTGAAATTGCCTACCCCCTGAACTTTTCAAAATATTAGATAACATCACCACAAGAGCTTCTGTTTGGTAATGTCTCCTCTCTGCTGGAATGCATTCCCTTACCACTGCAGACCCAACCTGCTGTGCTGTGGCTGCCACATGTCCACGACCTCTCAGCCATCTGTTGCTCTCAGAGTATAACTGTGCATCCATTCCGGATAAATGGCAAGCCATAGCATGCACACATGGTAGTGTCATTTGCACAGCAAAAGGACAATGGCATGATGCCATGTTTTCATTGATAGTAACCTTAAACCGGGCACCAGTTGTTTCAGTAACAATGAAGGTTTGGTTGTCAGTACTGGCAACCAACAAGTTATGAACTGATTCATGATTTTTTATCATTGCCTTTGCAGCATAAGGAGAAAACAGAGAATAAATATGTAGGATGTCCTGCTTGGCATTGGGGTAAGATGTGTTTGAGATGCTCTCCTTGGCAAGGGACTGGCTTAATTCATTGATCCGGACAATGCCATGTCTGTGCAAGTGATATACAGCAGATGCAATGCTCTTGGTTGACGACAGGATTTTTCCAAGACGCAAATTCTCTGATTCAACAAAATTATTTGTGTCGTTCAAGAAGTTGGCAATTGTTAGTCGCTCACATGCTGCCCACTGTTCCTTACAACCACGCCATTGTTGACAATAGTAGCTGTAAAATTCTGTCGAAAGTTCTTCAATTTTTTTTTCGACCGCCAAGAATTCAAGAGGATTAGGAGTATCCTTCAATTTCATGTGAAGATGGCTTAATGTTTGCTTAAGCTTTCTTTCACCACCCAAACTCTTCAGTTTCTTTTCCATGGCAGCATAAACATGCCAGTGGCAAAGGAGATGGCGGGCCCATGGCAAAACTGTACGGATGGCAATGGCTTCACTACTACATTTGTCAGACATGACAACTCGACTCTTCTTCAGATCTTCTCCGACAAAGTCGGCAAAGGCTTGCAGGACCTGGAAAAGAAATATGAGGAAAAAAAATCACACACAATTAGAAAGAGGGGTGGAGACGAAAGATGCGAACTCACAATTTTGTGGTGAATATTGCTCTAGGTATTAATGGTCTTGTTCTCGGTATTCAAAATTCCGCCTATCAATTTAATATCAAAAGCTTTCATATTAACACTATTAACATGCTTTAAGTAACATTATTCATGGAAAATAACTTTTCTAATGTCCTCAAAATAAAATTAAAAATATTCCCAAGTGTATTACATAAAATCATGGCATTTCTCGAGTGTAGAGATACATGTATTATACAGGTCATATATTTTAAATGATCACTATAAACACTATTATAAGCTGCTTTTACTGCACCATCAACTATGTTGTTTACCATTGTCAGAATGGGTATGGTTTCACAACGTATGAAGGCGTAGAACACCGGCCTGGCTGTTCCTAGGCAGTCTTGTACCATCACTTGGTAAAGAGGATAGCCACTGTTGTTTTTTTTGTATGTTCCTGTTAGTTCAGATGTAAAAAAAAAATTTTTTTAATATCTCACCAAAATCCAGCTTGGGGATAAAAAAGAATCCAATGCGACAATCAAAGTGGGCAAAAATACTGTGCAAAGCAAATAGCCACAGTTGTTATTGAAGTCCCTGTTAGTTGAGACAAAGTTCAAATGTAAAAAAGAAATAATATGTCATCAAACTGCAAGTTCGGGATAAAAAAGAATCAATTGTAAAAATGAATGTGGGCAAACACATTGTATAAATGTGCCAAATGCACACACAAAAAAAGGATATAATATATAATATGTATTCATGATGATTTTACTGTTGTCTTTAATTTTTTTTTTTACAAGCAACTTCTTACCATCAATGAAGATGCACTCTGGAAAAGATCGGAAGCATGCTAACATTCCTTTGGTGCTGAAAGCCACCATATCAATGAGGTGTTGTTGCGGTCTCTCTGTTTCCTGACCAGCTGTTGAGAGGGCCAGCCTGAAACTTCCTCCAAGATCCTCAATAGCCTTTAGATGTTTTGAGACAGCAGCCACATCACTTCCTTTGCTTTCACCATTCACTGTAAATTGAAATTAAGAGCCAAATAACACAACATAGTATTGGTAACAAAAACAAAAGAAGCATATGAAGAAAGAAGAATGAAATTTCTATGATATAACTTTATAAGGTCCAACACTTTAATGTGTTTGACCCCTTGTGGAAAAATGGAACAATTACAATTTGTTTATGTTGATTATTCTCAAAATATGAAATATGCAAAAAGCACTGGTCCAACAACATGCAAAATTAAGAAGTCTCCAGGCTTGAGGAAAATTTTGGCGAGTTTTTTTTTTTTATTGTTATAAGATTCATAAACCCTTACAACAAAACTTCAGCTCCCAATTGCAGACCGGAAAGCCAAGTAAGAATTTTATCTGAAAATCTACTCTCTTCCTTATGATTTTCCAACTAGGAATGTTAATACTAAGGATGAAATCAGAGCATCAAATATGCTTACACTTGGACTTGAGCATCCTGATGTCTTTCAGACAAAGAGACTTTTGGAAATCCCTCTGCACCATTACAAGCAACTTCTCATTGTCGGGATTGAGAGCTACTATTTCCTAGAGAAAAGAAAAATTAATTCTTTAGCATACATAATTATGACAGAGAATGTGTAAAACTGACATGACAGACACCAAATCAAAACACACACTAAATTTGTAGGCACGTAAACTCAATAAAATTCAAAGCATTTATCAAGCCCACGTACTGATAAGTGCTCTCTGCACGTTGAAACTTTCATTAGAAAAAAAATTCATAGATTACAACCATGATATCTCTACTACTAATACCGTACCCTCAAATACCAATGATAAAATGATATTCAAGTTAAATAAAAAAATAATCTTAATACCAACTCTTGAAGTACCGGGTATTTAATAAGTCCAAGATTAACAGGGGGAAAAAGTAAAAAAAGTATGCCATGCACTTTGTTGGTTCAAGCGAAGTCTATACGGGTCCGGGTCCGTTCGACTCTCCATGGAAGGCCCACAGGTCGACATGTCCGTTGCTCCTCAGCGACATCTACAGACAGTCCAATGGAAAATTTTGAATCCACAGAAGAGTGGCAGCCCGCCTTGTGTAACATCATGCCACAACCTCTGAGAACAGCATTATATTCAGCTGAGGCGTTGTAAAATAGAAAAAAAAATTAAAATATTGTATTACAATGATAAAACAAAATCTTACCTTTAAGACAGCTTCCTGCTGCTCAGAAAATTTTTTCTGCTTGTGCTGTTGAGCATACAAGCGACTGTCTGTCAGATGGTTATGCTGCAACTCACACTTTGTGACAACCAGACACTGCTCAAAGTCATCATATTTGAAGGAAAATGACGCACCACATTGTAACTTTTGTGATCTGTTGAAAGATTATGAAAACACGAAACATAAGAAACTGAGTACAAGACCTATTCTCCACATGTTTTAGGACAGGAAGTTGTGTGAATGGGAAAAAAGGTTTATATTGAATGCTATGTGTACACAAACATTTACATAAATATGCTGGAAAAAGGGATGACAAAATCCTACTTTACTAGCTAATACAGGGCCACCATACATAGAGGTGGTGATAGATAACAATGACCTGGCTACCATGCCATTGCGATCATAGGGTCAGGCAACTTCAACCTGACCACTGAAAGTCGGTAGGGCCTACCTGTAGTATTAAAACCACAGAATTTACCCAGATTGATACAGTAGGCCTACATGCTACACTGCACGGTGATCAGGAGGGCGCCGAAGTGTGCTCTAGTATGAAGCATTCACTTGCATGATGCCTGACAACAGGCAGTTTTAGTTAATCTTTGTGGTTTTCTTTATTTACTGAAAATTCTTTTCTGAAAAAAAAAAACTGTCCCACGAATCACAGCCTGACTTCGTAACACGGTGACTTTATTTTGTTGGCTTGCTTTTCTTTCTTCTTTGTTTTGTAATTTTTTTTGTTTTTTTTGTGGTGAGTGTGAGACCACCAGTCAAAGCAGTAGCCTACATGGATGGTTGGAAATGTGGTAGGCCCACTTATCCTACAATGCAAGGAGCGGTCAAGTCAGCTTTAACATTTAATCACTGACTTTACGACACAGCATGTACTGTAATCTACCAAGTGGAACTTTGGCCGCAGTCACACTCACTAACCCAACTAGATTTAGATCTAGACCTAGCAAGGCAATCTCATGCATGGATATAATATAGAATCTAGGCCAACAATCCAGCCACCTGCTGATATTGGTGACAACTGACACATAAAATGGCTCATTTTTTATTCAGATCGACAGATCAAAGATCGGGAGATGTAATGACAGCTACTGATATTGACCACCGACTTGGATGGAAGAGAAAAAAATTCTTGAATAGAGGGTGGCTTAATACTAGATTCTAGATCTAGATCTAGATGTGAATCCTAATAGATCTAGTCTAGATATAATATAGATATAGATCTAGACGCTAGATTTACACAGAAATTAATTTTTTTAAGAACTTACTTTGTGCAGGTCTTGATCCCTTTTGATGGGTTTGCCCGCTTCCTCCCATAGTGTGCACAAACCACTGTGCCTCTGGCGAGATCAAATTTTTCAGCCGGCATAGGTCGTTTCCTTTTCTTGTTGTCAGTCACCGACTTTGTTGAATTTTTTAAGACAAATGAACAACAAGTTTCATCTTCAAATCTTTTCAACTGCTGGTTAAATTCCTCTGTTGAACAAAACTTGGCACCGACATAAATAATCTTCGACATCTTGCTGCTGAAGGCGCGCTTTTGATTTCAAAGGAGGAAGTGAGCCTTTGTGTTTACAGCATTGTGCATGCGCGATTCGGGTGTAAAATAATCTGGCGCAATTGCTCACCCGAGTTTGGGGTGCGGAACAACACTTCGTTTATAGAATGCCTAGGTATTCTATAGAATGCCGAAAAGGAGACGGCAAAGTATGAAGTATTTACGGTTTTTGTCCACCTAAAATGTATCAGATATAGATAACATTTAGGTCAGCGTGTTAGTACAATATCATACCGTGTATTTTCGCGTTGCTTTGTTCTGCTGAGCATTGTTATATTTGGTCTTTTCGTGATGAATTATTTTTCATTCTGTGAATGAACGAATAACAGGATGATTACTAAGCGAAATACATTTAAAATGTAATTTAGATACGCGCTCGGGCTGAGCTACATAGTTCACCATAAATACCAATTACCAGGCACTTGTTATAGTGACTAAATGTCATAAAGCCATTCACCGATAAAGCATTTTTCAAACAGCTGACATTTATTGCCACTTGATACCCAGCAAAGTAACCATGACAAGTGGTCGGTTTTGATAATCAACAGCCAATATATATTGCTGTACGGGTGCTCGGCGCTTGACCCTGTAGGTCTTTACAGATGTTACACTTTTGTACGGAACATGTTTTTTATTAGGATTTTCTCTGTGACGTTTTAATTGATGAGGCTCTGAGAATTGAGTTACAGGAGGATACCTCAGAAAGACTGGAAGAAGCAAAATGGCCGTTATCCTGCCGATGTGCCATTAAACCCAAACTCAAACTCAAACTCAAACTATCTATCTATCTATCTATCTATCTATCTATCTATCTATCTATCTATCTATCTATCTATCTATCTATCTATCTATCTATCTATCTATCTATCAGTCTATCTATCAGTCCATCTATCTGTCTGTCTGTCTGCCTGTTTATCTGTCTGCCTGTCTGTCTGTTCGTATGTCTGTCAATCTGTCTGTCTATCTATCTATCTATCTATCTATCTATCTATCTATCTATCTATCTATCTATCTATTTATCTATCAGTCTATCTATCAGTCTATCTATCTGTCTGTCTGTCTGCCTGTTTATCTGTCTGCCTGTCTGTCTGTTCGTATGTCTGTCAATCTGTCTGTCTATCTATCTATCTATCTATCTATCTATCTATGTATCTATCTATCTATCTATTTATCTATCAGTCTATCTATCAGTCTATCTATCTGTCTGTCTGTCTGCCTGTTTATCTGTCAATCTGTCTGTCTTTCTATCTATCTATCTATCTATCTATCTATCTATCTATCTATCTATCTATCTATCTATCAGTCTATCTATCTGTCTGTCTGTCTGCCTGTTTATCTGTCTGCCTGTCTGTCTGTTCGTATGTCTGTCTATCTGTCTATCTGTCTATCTGTCTATCTATCTATCTATCTATCTATCTATCTATCTATCTATCTATCTATCTATCTATCTATCTATCTATCTATCTATATGCCTGCTTGTCTGTCTATCTATCCTATAAATGAAAAGAAAGCTAATGTTGTTCAATGTCTCATCTTTCCAGTACATCATTATATGCGTGTGGTGAATTTACCCATATTAAATGAGTGAAAAAAAGAAGTGGATCTGCAGATTAATGTTCTATCGCTTTTTCTTTACTTGTATTGACGTGTTGTTTTTTTTCCCCACCATAATTTTAGGTTTCATTTCGTTTCAGGAACAAGATCTGGGCAAATGGGGCAAGAACACCACTCATTAAGTTGAAAAGGACACCAAAGTTAAGACTCAACCCCGATAAGTGCAGCTTACCATTCGCTGAAGATAAAAATACAATGTAGCTCCTGACAACATTATACAAAGTGATTTTGCCCTCTAAAGACTAGTTTCGTCAGTGGTGATGAACAGTTCCTAGAAACTGGGCTTTTTGACCAGTCCCGTCTCTGAATTGACAAGCTGAGACTTGTGGCTTCCAGAGCAAGCCGTTTTACACAGGGACAATCGTCAAGGAGCTGCAAAACATTGCAGGGCTCTCTTCAACTTCAGTACTCATCCCCGACACGTTTCTGGTGTCAGTGTAATAAGAAATGAAGACTGGATACACTGAATCTCCAACCGCATTTCAGGGAAATCCCGGATCAGCAGAGACCTTTCCGCTGACGCAAGACAAATCTTGCATTATCTCCAACACATATATTGTCTTGCCTTGCATTCCTCTGAGACAGTCGAGGGCTTTCCTGTACGCATTAAATTAAACTTATTTTTATACAGATATTGGAATATTTTATAGAGGCATCCCATTAAAGTGGAATTCGGAATTAGAAACAACACCTGGGGTATAGATAAAAATTAAAATGCAAATGTAGGAACGCGGGGAATGCATTTTAATGTGAGTAACCCGGAGTGTTTCACAAGCTCACACTTGTTCTCGGGTTACATTACCATCTGATGGAAATAGACATCATGAACCAAAAATGTGGTGCCTGAGTGGTAGACAAATTTTTTTTTTAATATTTCCATTGCCTCTGGTCAATATCCCCAGAGGAAAAATATGGTGCAGACAAACAGACAGTTATCTTCACATTGCACTGAGAACTGTGAAAAGTCTGGCTGCAGTTTTGGAGATGGAATTACCTCGTGTGTTATCGGAGCAGGCCATGTGAATTTCGGACATTGCAGTTTTTGAACTAGCGTGGAACCTTCTAGTTGATCGCTCTTCTTTTCAGCTTTGGATCAATGGTGTGTTTCGAGCTTTTCATACAACTTTTTAGAAAAGGGAAGCGTTTTTTCTTGTTTTCAACGCACCTGGAAAATTGCGTTGTTTCAGTGCTGAAATTGGTAATGTCTTGATTTTGGAATGCTGGTAACTAAGATGACGCTCGAAGACGGCAACTTTGTTGTAGATTTTCTGTATTATCGGCGTTGTCACTAAAGTTTGCTAGAAATGTTTTTCTGATAGACCTGGAGCCTGAAGCAGAAGCCATCTAGGGACTGGAGCAAGCTGGTGACTTTTAGTAGAATGTAACGTTGTCTGTACACACATCAGGCGAAAAAAATGACTCTCTTGGAAGGAACACTGACCAACGTCAGTTTGGACGGCGTCCATCCCTTGGTCTCATACGAGCTATACCTAAACACCTCCATTAACACGTCATCGGACTCCGCCCATGATGATCTGGTCCCTGGTGCAGGTTCTAGAATTCTTTACATAGTTTACCTTTGCTTGGTTGTGATCATAGGCGTTCCGGGTAACATTATCGTCGCTGTGGTGTATGGCCGTACGACCCCCAAGTCGGCGTGTGATTTTTTGATACTGACCATGGGTATCACGGACGCCTGCGTCTGTTGTTCATCCCCCCTCATCCTCATGCGAAGTGAGCTGCATGCAAGTGTCCCGTGGATGAATCGTGCGCTATGCTGTTTAGAATACTGGTTGCAATTAACCGCAATGATAACATCTTGCGTTATACTGGTGATAATCGCCATGGATCGATATATCAAGATCTGCAAGCCGAAGCTTCCATCTCTAACCCCCATCACGGCGAAACATACTTGTATCTTCAGCGTAATCTTTTGTGGCGCTTTCTGCGCGTATCCTTCCATACGGGCCATCCAAAAGCCCGGGTGCCTCAATACAAATCTACGGTTGGAGTTTTCGGTCAGAGTTTACTTTACTGTCCTTTTCGCCGGCTTCGCGCTCAGTTTTGTGCTGGTGACGTTTGCGTATGGAAATGTATGCAAGCAGATTAGCGAAAAGATCAAGATTAAACAGCGGCTGATTGACAATATGGGTTTAAAACCGCACGCGGAGAATCAGATAAAGGAAGAGAACGCGGTGGCGGAGAAAAGTATGCCCACTCTGAGAGCATGGAGACAAATGATCACCAAATGGCGGAATAAAACACGAATCAAAGCGGACATTTCCGTGGAAGAAATGCGTAAATTACAGTTACAAACGGAATCAGCTAGTCTAAACAAAGACATCGGAGGAAATGTTTCAAAAACGGACAATGACAGTAAAGACCCAGCAAATGCAGCTTTGCTTGATAAACTTTCCGAATATCAAGGTCCTGATTCAATCGTGATAAATAATGTTGGCAATCATTGCTATCCGGACAACAATCATTTCATTCAGGACATCTCGGGGAATATTGTCGCAAATTGCAACTCTAGCACCAATCCCGATGGTCGAGACGCCTCGCAAGGGAGAGAATTCATTGATTCTGGTCAAGGGACATCACTGGTCATCACAGAATTACCCCAGGGAGTGGTGGTCCTTGCTGACAAAGCAGTGCTGAGAGACACACGGTTGCCAGCTGACTGTCCACAACAGAATATAGTTAATGGTCCAAGCTATGAGTGCCAAAATAGCTTTGCAGGCGGTCTAAATAATACAATAAAGGACACAATTACAAAGTCATTACCGCTTACGAGTGAATATATTCAGAAAGAGCCGTTAGAATCCGGTTTGAGTGTGAATAGTGATAGTATCCAGGTGGCCAGTCCTTCCGCAGAAACTCCAAAGTTTACTTTAGACTCGCCAGAAACTGGATATATCCCTGACGATGATGTGAATAATTCGTCCTCAGACTGCGTAAAGGCGCAGTCTGTTAAACCGGAGAATATTTATTTATCAAAAACAGCAGCCCAAATTCCCTTTGTTCATACGGAAGTTTATTCTCGCAAGAGGCTAAACTCAGCTCCAGAGCAGGGTATCTGGACTTGTGAAACAAACAGCAGTATTCAAAACACTGTTGGTATCAACAGACCTGTAGATGAAAGTATTTATAAAGATTTTGTTAATCTTAAACATTCCCGTAGCCCCATTGCTTCAGTGTGTTCATCTCAACATGACAGAAATTCCCTTCCCAGAGTGTTAAGTAGCCCCGGCTGTCTGCGGTGCATCGAGGGTGTATCCTTAAACAGCACAAATACTACAACAAATGTCAAACTGAATGACCAAAGAAACAATTATTTAAGACAGGCAAATGTTTCTTATAAATCAGAAGCGTTGTCTAGTAATTGTAGCCACGAGATTTGCCCATGCAAGCGCGGTCTTCCTAAAGCTGGCAACAGATCATCTTTGCCTGTATATTATTGGTTAACAGATTTTCATAACCCTCAAAATTCCGAACTATTAAAAATATTTTCAGTGGATGACTTGAAGTTAAAACAGTGCGCCATAGATTCTGCACATGATGGCCTTGAACTCACATTTCACGAGCTTGATCAATTCAGAAATACACCAAGGCGGGTCCGCCCGTGTTTAATGTGTTCATGTCACAGAGGACTGGATGAAATAAATAACAAAGCGGCAGACCGCAACGCCTGCCAATTGACTTATGGAAGCATTAGTGCTATTGGGGATCATGACTCCCGCGTACTCTCAGAATCGCTGCTTTCACCCATGAAACAGACCTGTCCTGTCGGTGATAAAGAGCGTTCTGGTGAGGTCCCAGTGGGGCCTATGGTCATGGGAATGGGCGGTGGACATGCGCTGTGCAGTAATCCATCAGAACGAGAGGGACCGGTACATAGTGACTCGCTAACTATAGACAGTGCACATGACCTTGACAACTCAGATAATACAGAAACATACGGTGTAAGTGGCAATTTCACTGAAAAGACGCCAATGTCCAGCAGCGTCCACTCACGTCCCGAATCACCAGGACCGCGAAAAGAAAATACGACGCACAGTGGCCGCTTCCAAGACCCGATCGAGTTGTACCAAACACCCAGAAGTTCACAGTGTGACACATTGCTCAACGCTGAACAAACCAAGCTTATCCCAGATTCTGCGGATGGAAACAAATCAAACCAAACAACAAAATATGACTGCCAGAACCAAGATGGCTATCTGACTGTAACAAATACCCCTGTTGTATGTAATGACCACCTTTCTGATGCTGAGATTTCTGTCCCAATGTTACATCATGTTGACGACGGCGAAGACAATGAAATTGAGGAAATCGACAACGCGCTGAACAATGCTGAAAGTTGTTCAACATCGAAGTCTTCAGACAAAGGTCCATTGTGTATAAACATAGCTGACAAAATTTTCCAGCCAGACACATCCCCATCCGGGGGTGACCTAAAAGACACACATTCTCTGGCTCCTCCATCCAGGCCGAGAAGCGCTATCAGGTCAACTGGGAGTGTCTCCTCTCGCGACTCCAACAAGACACCCACATTCGCCGATCCACCTCAGCGTTTCACGCCAGCTGACACAGACAGTTGTCTGGATGATGATGACGAGGTTTTCAGCGATGTGTCCACGGCGGTTTTCTTCTCCAAGTGGAGGAAGTGCAAAGAGAGGGCTGGCTCTAAAAACTCGAAGACCTCGAAAGGGTCGGTTAAGTCGACGGGCAGCAGGAGACGGTTTGCTCGAGAAAGACAGGTATGGTATGAGCTGAAGGTTCTCTTTCTGGGGGGGTTGGGGGGGGGGCTAGGGCTGTATATACACAGCCTCAGGCATCTGAATCTCTTATTTCTTGTTGTGTGTTCTATCTTTTAGTTCCTTGTCGTGACTTACTTGTTATTATTGTTCACGCTGCTGTCTTATTCTGTGGAACTCAAAAGGGCTGTTTGTTAGTCCTCATAAGATCTGTTTTGGGTTGACGCCAAAAGGGACATTATGAAATTCAAGTGTGTGATGTTGATGTGGGGATAGTTGTGGTCTATGTTGTCTACCATGTTAAATCTTGTAATAAAGCTGTGTTTTCATGTGTACGTAAACGGAAATGTCAATAACTCTTCAATCGGTGAAATATAAGGAATGTTTTTATGTGTAACAAAACGCCGTGTCCGTACACATGGAAACACTCTTTCTTTTTACTGCGTTATAGATTTTTGAGGTTGCCGTTTCCGTTTGCCCACACATGGAAACACAGCTTGGCAGTTCACGCTTCAGGGTCCCAATAACAGTTCAAGCTTCAGGGCCCTAAAATGTAGGTCGCCACTGGGTTTATATGACGGAGTGTGCCACAGATCTTACTCTAAGGACTTAACTGATTTTTTTTCTCATTCACTTCTCACAGATGACGTACATGCTGTTGTCAGTTACGGCTGCCTTCATCCTGGCCTGGCTCCCACCTTGGGTTCTGTACCTCATCGCCTTCTGGGGATCAGCGGATCCCAACTTGATGGTCACGAGCAGCTGGTACCACTATCTGGGATCCTTACACCTGGTCAATTACGTGGCCAGTCCCATCATCTACTACGTCTTCAACGTGACCTACAGGTCTAAGGTCAAGGCCTTGTATTCACCGATGACGAGGTTGGTTCACTCTTGCAGGAAATGCAGTCGATGACCCGACAATCGGTACACATTCGGACACAGATAGAAAGACGTTGTTGAAGGCAAGGGCATCCATAGTGTGTTTCAAATTGGGATGTTGCTTCAGTTAAGCTGTTGATTGAGGTTTTGAAGGAGTTAATATTTTTATAACCTGCTTGGTGGTAAGAAACTCCTCAGGTGGGGCGATACAGGTGACGATCTTCAGAGGAAGAGTCGATTCTTCCATTAGATGTTTCGGCCTTTAACTTCCTGACATCTTCTAGAACCCTGGCCACACCGAGATCATGACTCTCGGTGTTCGCCACCCATCGTTTTAATTTTCTCGTTGTCTGGATCCGGGTTTGAACCAGTACCGCTGGTTTTTGGTGCAAGTGTCTTTGTCGATTCTGCCAGTGCTGGCACTATAGTATGGGCACTTTTAAAGGAGATTATGTCCATATAGTGTGTTTGAATGTGAGATACAGCTCCCAGTGACAAGACTGACCAAGTCTGGTAATGAAGAGTTTATCTACTTTGCAGTAACGTACTGGGGCCACAGAAAGATATGGGCAGTTGTTACAGACACCGATGTTCACGGTATAGTGTGAAGATGATAATTTTCTAACTCTTTTCACGAGCATTGTCGTTTTTCCGACCACAACAAGACCTGGGCATTTGTAACAAGCCCTGGCTGGCTATCACAGTGGGTTTTGAAAGTGAGATGTAATTCCTATGACGCAGTTGGTCGAGTCTTGGGATGTGTAAAGTTGTTGGTCCTGTACTTGCTGTGGAGAAATATGCCGGAGAATGCCAGAGATACGATCATCAAAACAATTTTGACTTGTATTTTTGTGATCTTTTCCTTTGAACAGTGGCAAGTCTGTGAGCTCTTTGTGTTCAAACTTTGGTTTATATATGTCAACAAAGAGTGAGACAAAGAAAAATATACAAAGATACGCCAGACTTGGGTACTGGTTGTGCCAGCTTGTGTATGTATGTGTCTATGAGTGTGAACTCGTGCAGGCGTGATTTGGGCCTTCAGCCAGTTATATTTGTTTTTGTTATATTGACTCCCCAGATCAAGAAATGCGTATTATTCCACAATCATATGAAACTTTCTTGCGAGGTAAGGTATATAAGTGGATCTTCCGACATACGGCTTAAGATGAAAGACCAAATCCTAAGAACCCCCCCCCCCCCCCACAAACAAAAAAAAAGGCACAGATTACTATTTTGCCTATTTAAATGATTATTTAATAAGCCTTTTACAATAGGTAGAATGCGCATGAGGTCAGGGAGTATTTTTTTATTTGGTCTTCCACCACTAAAGATGGCCGGTGGATCAGCTGATTAATGTAACTTCGAGATATGTCGATGCGGTTAAAATGCCGCTAGTTGCATTGCAGCTGATTGCTACGACAGAGGTGGAAAGGATGGATCCAAGTTGGTCAGATCCCTACTATCCGTGTAAACAGCGGAAAAGAAGTGAAAGAATTGGCCGAACGCCTCCCATTGAACATGTACGCTTGTGCCATTGTTTACTGTAGCAACCTACTTTTATCTCGCAGCTGGTTGGTCCGCGGCGCCTTCCGTGGCTCGCCGTGCAACTCAGCCAATGAATCAAAATCAATGCCACAATCGCCATGATGATGGGCGGGTCCGGACACTAAAGACGGCGGATATGCGCATTCTACCTATATTCCTATTCATTACTGTACTGTTGGTGATTACACGTAACCATGTGAGATCATGTGCTAAGCTAAATCACACTACTTCAACTTGACATGCTCTCTATTTGGTTACTTGTTCTGGTTCATTATTCATTTTTTCTAAATATTACCTGTCGTTTTTTACTGTTTAACCCTCCTCTGCCCAATGTTCCATAACCGAGTCATGTCACTATGTGCCAAAATGCTGCTCTATGGGCTGGTTTTAGGGGGCCATAGTGTTTTTACGTACAAAGCTGGAGCTGAACAGTGAACACAACTCCGTATTTACTCTATTTGGCTACGAAATTAGTCTATGTCCTCCTAACAACATCCTATATGATAACACTTTAAAATTATTTTGTAATTAATATTTTCCTGACTTTTTTTTTTCTTTCATTTGACTGTTTTCAATCAGTTTTGCAAAGTTTAAGAATACATAGACAAGGATTTCCATGCCTGGGCACTAGAAGGTTAAATGTTTGTTCTTTAAAGCTGCGTTTTCATGTGTACGGAAAGGGAAATGGCAACAGAAGCGTCAAAAACCCTTCAAATAATGAAAAAGACAGAATGTTTTCATGTGTGTCCAAACGCCATTTCCCTACACAAGGAAACACTCATTTTACTTCTTGGTGGATTTTTGACGCTTCCGTTGCCCTTTCCGTTTCTGCGCACATGAAAACACAGCTCATTGTGCAAATTCTCAGTCTGAATGTGCACTGATTCAAGTCTGTTTTACGTCGGTTTTGATTCATACTTGAACTTCTTTTGAATCAACTAGGGAGACATACTTGTTTCAGTCTCTCTAAACCGAGGTAAAACAGACTTAGTGAGGTGCGGTATGGGCCTTAAGCTGTGTTTCATATGTACAGAGATGGAAACGGGAACGGAAACGGCAAAAGTCCGTCAAGTAGTAAAATGAAAGAGTGTTTCCATTTGCACGGAAATACGTTTCCGTGGACATAAAGGATTTTTTACTGTTTCCGATTGCCGTTTCCGTACTGGTGAAAACACAGATTTGGTGTAAAATGTACACGCGCAAGACTTCATTATACGATAATTATGTGCACTTATGTGAAAGAATGTGAAACTGTGCAGAAAGGGAATTGATAGATTGGGTAAAGATGGGACACAGAAACAGTGCATTGTGCAATTAGAAAGAGAGATAATCGTGCTTGGTTTTGTTGGGGTTACCTCCTTTTCCAACAAAATTTGGTTTGTATCAGAGACCAGGCTTGGCAGGGCCCCCGCCAGGCTGCCAACAGAATATTTGACAAATGTATTTAATTAGACCCTGTCCCTGGACCTCTTGCATGCAAGGCAACGCTCTAATATGAAAAATTGAGAAATAATAATAATATTTTTTTTTTAAAGTAACACTGGTGCCAAAGAAAAAATATGGCAAAAAGAAAAAGGTGTATGTTGCACAGGCTCGCGTAAGACACGGTGGCCTAGAGGCGCAAGGTGCTCGACTCTCTTGACGAAGGTACCGGGTTCGAATCCCGGTCGGTGCAGGTATACATGTTGGAATTTTGGAATTTTTCTCATGTTTTCCTCCTGTCCCTGATCCTATGGTAGGTAAGATCGAGCACCTAGCCTTCTCGGATAAGGGCGCAAAAATCCTGAGGGCCCGTGTGCACGTTGCGCACGTTAAAGATACCTTGGCAGGTAATCGAAAAGAGCAGGCCTAACAGGCCGTTGCCCGGGCAAAATTCTAAAAAACGAATCCCAACCACAACCGAATCCCTACCACAACCGAATCCCAACCACAACATGAAAAGTAAAAACAAGAAAGTGAGGTGTAAATGCCAAGGGCAGCAAACCTCTTAAAATAAAGACTTAAACACAGGCTCGCGTAAGAAATAGTCAAAGAAACTATACAATACAATGCAGGGGAAATGTGGAGACAAATCAAGCCTTCGATGCTACATACAACTTTTTCTTTTCGCCATAATTATTTTGACTTCGCTTCAAGCCTTGCTGCGACCCCACATAATCATTTTCTCTGTTTTTTTGTAACACTGGTCCCCGTAGGCATTCTACGAGTAGCTTTTAATTTCCTGATTTCTACTTTCCTGACCTGAACATCATTAACAGCCAAACAATGCAATTCTAATGATGATAGATTTGTCTCATTTGTGTCAGACAAAACTAATTAATAAACAAAATGTTATTCATAACGATCATTATCATGATTGTCAGGGGTATAGATGTATAATGTATTATATTTGATCAAGATACTGACTCTATGATAACTGCAAGAAATGCTTCTCAGTCTGAGTAAATTAGTACCCAGAGATCAGCTAAATAATATTAATTATACAAAATTAATGGCAAATATAAAAAAAGCAACAAAGAAGATGTATATTGTATACTTGAATCAGATACTTGCTATTCTTAAGCAATAAAGCTTGCAATAATACTTGCAAAAATGCATCCTCCCCTAGGAAAACTACTGCGTTTGAGTCAGCTACATGACGTAATATACCAAAATAAATGGCAACTATTTCTTCCTTCATCTCACGTACTGGTGTATCTATGATTTAACCCTTTGACTACTGACACTGTGAAAGCCAGATTTTCTCAAATCCAGTTTATATTGATAGCCAATTATTTCAGTTAATTTGAATGGTAAATATGAATCTAAATCAGGCTATAGATCTGTATTTAAAAGCAAATAATGGAGGGAAAAAAGACCTGTAACTGATGGAGCAGTAAAGCAATGCTATTTCAGCACTGAAGGGATTGAGTGAAAACTTATAGGAAGATAGAGTTTGCGTTGCCATGGTAACAGAAATGCTAATAATAATTATAATACCAAAAAAAAAAAAAAAATAACGAAATGACAGGAATACGATGGGCCAATATGACGACAGAATTTCTTTACATCTCATAACATAAAAGTTACGGCGAAGTAGGAGAGTAAAAACAAAGGAATGAGAGAGAGAAAACTTACAGTATGAAGAGGTTCGTAAGAGAAAGAAAAATAAAAGTGAAGGGTCGATCCGAAACAGCAGGGAGAATTTCATGAATAAGACAATGAGTGGATTTTTGTATCGACTCGGTGTCGTATCGATCCTGTCATGCATCAGAAGGAGGAAAAAGTTGATAATCCGAAAGTGAATGAAGGAAACATAGCACCTCAGAGGAATTGAGTGGGGAAAGGTAGGGGGGGGCGAGAAAAAGAGGGTGAGAGGGAAAGAGAATAGGGGAAGAAAGGGGGATAGAGAGCGAGAGAAAGGGGGAGAGAGAGAGAGAGAGGGGGGGAGAGAGAGAGAGACAGAGACAGTGAGTGAGAGAGAGTGAGAGATAGAGTGAGTGAATGAGAGTGAGTGAGTGAGAGAAAGAGAGTGAGAGAAAGAGAGTGAGTGTGAGAGAGAGAGAGAGAGAGCGTGAGAGAGAGTGAGTGAGTGAGAGAGGGTGAGATAGAGAGAGAGAGAGGGCTACATTGTGCAGTTATTTGTGTATTGCTATGGACGTTATGAACTCTTCTTCTAGGGACCATCCATACATACCTCCTCTGGGACTTGGGGAGGGGAAGAGGGGGGAATTCGTCCTCAGCGTATTTAGGGCGAGTGACAAACTATCGTAACTTGAATTATACAATTTTTTCTGAAGAAGCAAAACGCCGAATAATTTTCTTGATCAGACATAATACAATCATGTAGTTATATTATTATATATTTTTTAAATATATCTTAATCCTCAGTTTTCAATTTCACCCCCAACTTATAACACAACTTTCAGGCTGTCAACTGCTATACGCATGCAAATATCTCAATTAAAAAAAAAACTAAAAAAAAGTGTAGTTACGATACTTTGGGATTGAAGCCAAGAGCATGAAAAAGATACGCGAGGAGAAGGGGGGAGGGGAAAAAAAAAATTGCCAAAATCGCGCATACGTCGTACTTTATGTATGGCCCCTGGTTTCTAGGTCCGCTTGCTTGGAGAGAGATTTTGCCAGTTTTCTGTCTATTTACTGAAACCCTATGGAGAAATTGTGTTCACTCGGACCAAATGTATTTCCCGTGCTGGTTTCAATATTGGTTATTTTTGTAACACAAATCATCCAAAATAAAAAGAGTTTGTTGTGAAATTTCTGTCAGTGTTTCCAGCCGTTTATTGTTGCGCTGAATGTGTGATTGCTTGGAGATAGGCAGGCA